>NW_013659221.1:132883-154771 GCF_001077635.1 Thamnophis sirtalis
TGAGTCAACCCTGAGCCGGTGAGATTTGAACCGCTGACCTGCTGATCTAGCAGTAGCCTGCAGTGCTGCATTTAACCACTGCGCCACCTTGGCTCTTATGGGGACTGCTATAATCTAAAGCAGTGTTTCTCACTGATCTAAAGAGTCTAGCTGTCTTTTATATCTAATTGAATATATTTATGTTTCAGATGCATATAAAAATGACAGTATGTAGTAGTAAATGTATAAAAATGAATAAGCTACAATCACAATTTCTTTGTATGCTACAATGTCATATAATAATGCCTCTTATGACATAGTTCTCCTCAACATTTAATTGGTTGCAGTATCTTGATACACAATGAAGCAATGCAGGAATGAAAGAAATCCTGAAGGGGGAATGCAGAGAGGTGTATCTCACCTTGAAAATCTTACAATGTGTAATACTGAACATTGGTTAGGCATAATTTATAAATTACTAGTAAAATATGAGCCAGAATCCAAACATCCATGCAACACATGCAGTCTAAAAGATTGTATGGTTACGGATGCAGCATTTAAATATACTTACAGACAGTTTCAGTGGTAGAAGGAGGAACAAAAGGAAATATATGCAGGCATGAATCAGGGCCATTATGCAACTATTGATATGTTTGTTTCTTTTCTTCAATCTTATTCTCTGAAAATGCCAAATGTTGCAAAAATTAGAACATTGGGGGGATTTAGATGGTCATTTAAGAGAATAAAGTAGTACTTATGGCATTAGGAGTTAATGATTTAAATAACATTGAAAAACTGTACAGTTAAAAAGCATTGAGTAAAATAAGCATAGAATAGCCTGATCTGTTAACAAATATGCAAATATAATTATAATATGATGTTTTACAACATATTTTGAATACTTTAGGATTTTCTCCTTAGACACATTTTTTTTTTACATTATCTCTCTGTGAGCCTAAAGCAACATTGGCCTTCTTTAATATTAATGTACTCTACTAGAAGATGCTGCTTCTTTGCCTCTGATTAATGCTGCCTGTCAATTATTTACAGATCCTGTGGTTTTGTGGAAGTTCCCGGAGGACTTTGGAGACCAGGTTAGACATGTGAGATTGATCCTTTTAAAATGACAGAGTAGTAAATGTAATAACAACAATAATAATACCAACATCATTTTTGTCTCTGTAGCAGCCTTCCTACTGAGGTGGAGAAAGGCAGATGGTTGGGAATGGCAGTGAGAGAATTTTCACCAGCTGATTGTATTATTAGAATCTGTTTTGCTGCTTGAAACATTACACAGGATATTAGTTACTTTCATGGCCTTATTAAGTTAACGCCATGGATGTATGTGTGGATGTATCTGATGGAATTGTTTTTCCTACTATTATTAATAACCTTCCTGTGGACTACATTAGTGTAATTATGATTGATATAAAAACATTAAAATCATCACCAGGTACATAACTTTATCAATAAGCTCAGGTGGTGATTTTAGACATATTTATCCACACAATACAGATAAATCAGCTCAGTTATGAATGTTTCATGACAGCTCAACCCATGGGTGGTAGAAATGTCATACACCAGTGTTTCTCAACGTTGAGAGCCTGAAGATGTGTAGACTTCAACTTCCAGAATTCCCCAGTCAGCCATACTAGCTGGGGAACTGTGGGAGTTGGAAGTCCATGTATCTTCAAACTCTCAAGGCTGAGAAACGCTGTCCTATACGTATGCCACAGTGTCAGTTAGCTTACACCAGGGATGTTACACTTTCAGCCCGTGTCCCAGATGCATCACGCACTGGCCACACCCACCCCTCTTTTTAGCAAAGGGGAAAAAAGTCAAGATACGTCACATGACGACAATGTGATAGCGCAAGTTTGATACCCCTGTCTTACATCTAAGGCCAAACAGGTTGAGCTAAATATCAATGGTTTTGAATGCCTTTTTCACAGAAATCTGTAATATTCAGTGCATAAAATATTTATCAGAGGTGTTCAGTCCAGGTTCTGAGGACACATAGTTTCAGAGTCCCTTCAAAATTTACAAACTATAATTCTTAGTTTGACAGGAGGCCAGTTATTAAATACACAGGCAATAATCTGTAACCTGATTTAATTCAGTTCAATTTATGTAAGTGATGAATTTAATAGATAATAGAAATTAAAAATTTGATTTTACATTGGCCTCTCCTGCTTTTTTGTTTATATCATTTTTGATATACATTATTATTTTTAACAATCTATTCTACCAAATTATGAGAGTCTGGGTACAAATTTGTACTCAACAACACTGATTGTTATTAACAACAGCACATGTTCATAAAAGCACTAAAATTTCAATTTAATTTTAATTCTGGGATTGTTTTTTTGACAATTTTTCACAGAATAATAGAAGTTGAACTCTGTTTCAGCAGACAGAAACTTCATTTGCAGAATGAAATTAATTTATCTTTGACTGAGAGCAAAGTTTGTTACTTTTAGCCTTACTATCTTAATGATGGTTTAATCTCAAAGGCATACTGCAGTTCATATATATTCATACACTGGGCTTACATGTATAACAAATGTATTATACTTGCAATTAATATTTTATTTCTTTTACTGTGTTAATTAAGAACTTAGGTAGATTTTCCTTTGAAGCCCTATAGATACAGTTCTTGAAAACAGAAAAAGAGAATTTTTTTTTTGCTTGGGAGAAGGAGAAAAAAGATTAATTCCCTCCCCCATCAATCTGATCAAGGTAGATGGGTGGCCTTCTGCTGTCTACCACATAACCAATCAACTGAGTGAGGAAGAAAAGTGGATATAGATTTTTAGCACAAAGAGAACATGAAGGATGAAGGGGCCTTGCAGCTGATCATATATGGTGCATATAATATGAGAAAACTGTCATATTATATAAGTGCACCTTATAGTTTATTAAAGTGTAAACAAAGTTTAAAAGGTGCAACTATTTTTGCCTAACTATTCATGCTTCCTTTCAATTTTCTTGAAAGTGGCAGTCTTTGTATTTCTGTAATAAATTTAAAAATATTTTCATCCTGACTCTTGGATTGTTTGATACCAGTAGCCCTTTTGTAGATCCCGATTTCCATAAAGAAAACTAATATTTATTTATATTTATTTACTGTGTATCCTGTATTTTTTTTCTATTTTAACTATTATGATTAACTTTGCTTTATTCGTGTGATAATCACCATCTGAAATTAATATTATATGGCTTCCCCCATTTTTTGTTTCCTTCAAATATTTATAAAATAATTGACATATTTTAGATCAAAATATCACCCCCTAAGATCAAAATCATGATTAAAGTACCTTCCAATATTCCGCTATAGAAGCAGTTTGGTTTTCAAAGCTTTGTTCTTTTGGCCCTGAAATTGAAATTCTCCCCGACCCCCGGAATAGTTAAATTAAAAGCTTAAAAGTTCATGTTAACTTCTTTATTTTCTTTCTTCCTCCTTCCCTGTGAGTAGGCAAGGAACTATACGGAGAAGTATGTTGGATCATTATTCACTAAAGCCCTATTTGCTCTTCCATGTTTTCAGAAGCACATAAAACGTTAGGAAACTTCAAAGCAGAATTTTGGGCAGCCATTTTGCTACTTGCCCGTTGCTCACTACTTCCTGGAAGGATTTATTTGCCAGGTGAAGGAAGAGCAGTTGAGTCTGGGATCACCATTATTTGAATTAGGTTTAGTTGAGAGGGTACCCATTGTCGTCAGTCCCTATTTTATAGCTTCTGTTCTAGCTAACTGAAGATAAGTAAGCACTGATTTATCCCCCTCTCCCTGGCAAATCATTACAATATGATATTCCACAACACACATAAATCTATTCATTTCTCCTCTGCCAGCCATTCGTGTCCCTTCTTCTTTCTGATTTATAAATATATTTTTTTTTCTTGTTTGTCCTTTGATTCCTGGAAAAGAACCTTTTAGTCAGTCTTAACTTCAGGACGTGGCCCAGGAGTTCTGTTTCTAAAAAGGAAGTTCTTCAATATGAAAAGAAAGCGTATGTGATTTTCCCATATTCCTGTAATCTTCTGCTGCTCTCATTTTTATTAGTCCAGCTACTAAAATGCAGAGTACAGAGTCTTTTAATGACACACCATAAGCCCACTCTGCTTTCCTTCCATCCTAGCTTTCAAAGTCCAATAAAATAAAGATGTCATATTTGGCATAGGTATATATTCTCTTCTAACTCTCTTCTTGATTTCAGTGTGCCTAATGTCAGCTTGAAGGATGCCCAGGTATTTGTAGTGGCCATGGCCATCCCAGATTCTTGATGTGATTTTGATACAGCATCTCCAAACTCCATTGCAATATCTTGACTTTACATATGGACAGTGTAGAAGAGCGATTCTATTTTGGCTGGTGGAGAAATAACAACTCCAGACCTTTGGAGAAGCACTGGGAAGATTTCTGTGCCAGGAGCAACCTTATCTTTCTGAACATGCTGTATTAAGGCATCTGGTTTGCTTTTGCAGGGGTAATATTCTTTATATTGTCTCTGCATAAAAAAAGAAAGCGAAACCAAAATTCTAAACAGAAACAAAGGCTCTTGGAATGACAAGATGAAAATTTCTTCAATAAACCTACAGTAATAAGGCTTTGAGGAGGAAAGTCCGTATTGAATCCAGCAAATGCATTATGGAAGAACCACTTGATCTTATCATTTGCTTATCTCAATATGGAATCACCATGCAGAACTAGTGTTCAGTAATATACTTATTATGGATGGCTACTTGCTCTTGAAGTTTGACATTAAGCAACAGAATAAGCATGGATACTTCCTGAAAATTAGGCAGTTGGTTAGGTTTCTTGGGATAAAAATTTGAAATATGAATACTTTATTAATTGAAAGGCATGATACGTAACCAGAGCTGGGCAATAGCTGTTCAGTTATGGTTCAAAATTTCAGTTCTCTCATTGGCTCTCACTTTTCTCTTAGCATGTTTGTGAGGATATTTCACTCCTGTTGCTGATTAACTGCAACAAAACCTAAACTAGGGTTTCTGAAACTATTCAGCTTTCTAATCCAGAAAATTTAGTTAACAGAGAACAAAAAAAGTGAAAAATTAGCCCATTTTCTTCTTTGCTGTTTTTCCCTTTCTTTTTTCTCAACTGGACTGTACTTAAATGGAAACAAGGCAGTGGTGGTGTGGGAATCCCGTTCCAACTGGTACGGTTGGAACGGGGCCAGCGGCGTCCTCATGGACGCATGCAGTGCGGGTGCACAGGTGCGCAGCACGTGCCTGTGTCTTAGTGCCTCCGCGATGCTCTCCAATGCTCCAGTTGCTCCGCGGAGCATCGCACAGGTGCTCTATGCGCCATGGGCCTCCGCGGAGTCGCAGAAGCCTCTAAACACCTGTAAGGAGCTCGGGCGGGCGGGTGGGCCCTCCAGAGCACCATATCGGAACGGTATCTGGTGCTCCGGGCTGGCTCTGGTATGCCCGTACCGGGGTGTACTGCCTGCAACCCACCACTGAAACAAGGGCTACAAAAATTGTGTTATTTGTATAAGTTATCCTAAATGATTCTAGAAAGATGCCTAATTTTGTTATAACTTTCCAGATAAGAATCCTAGACATCTAATGTGATATCATCAGATTTCGAGAGCCTTGAAGTTTTTGTGTGATTAGACAACTGTTCTTAACATTTGTTAAAATATGTACATGGCACTACGGAAACGTTAGGAAGATNTGCTTGTCAGGACGTGGCAAAAGGGGATCCCGTGACCCTGGGGACACGGCAGCTGTCATAAATCAGTTGTCAAGCATCTGAATATAAACCATGTGACACCATGGGGATGTATGGAAAATGGTCATAAATCACTTTTTTATAGTTTTCAAATTGTAACCCAAGTGTAATCAGGAGAGGGGTCTCTTTAGTTCCATAGAAACAAAAGAAGCCCTGGGGGGGTCTCTTAATTTAAAGATTTTGAGTCTCTTTGATTTTTGCAAACTAGATACAGGATGAACAGAGTTCCTTAAATCTTCTTGCCTGAGAAAAAGCAGCAGGACCTTTAAGCTCCTTTCTCCATGAATGGCTGGAGTGCCTGGGCAGCTTGTTCTAAATATCACAACATATAGGCCTATCATTTGATAAAATGTTTAAATTTTCTTTAACATCCCAAGCTAAAGTTACGGTGGCGCATTATTCTTCAATTCAGAAAAACCCCACCACTCACCTAGGCGCTGCTTGGAGTGTCCAAGCATGGGTTAACTTCAGTTTAAACTCAGTCCTTGGGGCAGCAAGCTGAAGTGAACCCATGCTTGGACACTCCCGCAGCGCCTAGAGAATGACCATTCAGGTAAGCCAACGGTCATTTTTGATGATGCAATAGTGGAGTGTATCTCATTCCAGTTTTTAAAGATTTTAGTCATTATTTTGACTCTTAAAAGCTTTAAGGTTTTTTTAAGGTGTCTTTCCTTAAGATTTAAAGTTAGAGAAAAACATTTTTTCCCATGACATATAGTTTAAATTTTATAGTGCGTACCTTTTAAAAGAACACCAATGCAGGTACTTTGCATACTGATAAAATCCGTGTATTGAGCCTTAAAAAAATTAGTGCCCTGATTGTTTAAGGCCTGTATCTATTAAGGCTTCCTCCTATCTTTCTGCTTAAACAATGGAAAGTTTTTCCGTATGTTCAAATAACATCTTCATCAGGTTCACAACAGGATACCTTAGTTAATTTTCAGTTGAGTGCCTGATGGGATTTTCTTTTTCTGGTTGGCTGGATGAAAGTCTAGACACTGAGAGAGGAGGCTTTACTGGGGCCTCACAATATAGTTATTGTGAATGTTAAGTAGAAGCAGCATCCTCTGATGTACAGATTCCCTGCCCAAACCAGGAGTACAAAGACGTGGCTTTTGTTCCAGACGAAAGGGGCTAATCTAAATGCTGCACAGTGTGAAAAACTTTTGATGCAAGAGGGGAGAAGGACTTGCCTTAGGGGTGAGAGGTCAGGAGTTTAACCTTTGACCGTAAAATAAGAGATCAGCAAAGGGTGGGATGAACAAGGCCAGGGAAAATCCTCTCCGAGCACTTTGGGTATTGTTTACTGAAAACGGGTCAAGGGAATGATTGTCAGGGTGCTTACGGGGATTCTCAGGAGAGGCACGATTTCTATTGACTTTGAATTTCTTCTGACTCGTGAATATTTCTTCTCTTCCTCTTTCAGTGTAAGGAAGAGCGGAGGAAACTTTGTCCCTTGGTCTTTAGTTCAAGCATAATTCTTAATTATTTTGGTTTTACACCAGTTTTCCTCCCGAAGTAATACCAACATCCCTTTGTCTTTCTATGGGTTTTTGTGCTTTGTGCTAATTAACTATTCAGGCTAACTACATTTATTCCGAGGATATTTTTTTTCCATGGGTAGAAAATGGTATTACTCCTTGGGCACTTTTTAGTTAACAAACTATGTTATGAATGTCTTTCAAATAATTTATTTGGCAGAGAGTGGGAAGATTGTCCTTATTTAACACAGAGGTCTTTGGGTGGTCATTGTTATTGTACAACGCCAGGGGTGAGCTGTTCTCAATTGTAATGCTAAAGAAATTAGGACATTTTCCTCCCTGATTTTGTTTTGGCATTAAAAGTGCTCTGGAACTTAGTTCCAATCCAATTATATATGATGGAACAACTGAGTGTCACTTAAGAGACAGAGAGCCACATAGTCAGATTTACTGGCCTAAGTTAATCATTACTCTTTTTCTTCTTAACTATATATAAATTAAAAATACTCTATATGAAATTTTTTAAGTTGTTGGCTAGATGAATTGTGTGGTTTACTTTTTGTCTTCATCTATAATTTTTAATAGGAACCCACAATCTTCAGAGGGAAATGTAGCATGTATTTCTTAAGCGTAACATATATTTACAAAAATATATGCTACATTTACATCTAAAATAGCATATTTTAGCATATATTTTATAAAAATATATGCTGTTGTGTAATCTATTTAATCTTAGAATCTCAAATATGAACTATTTTTTTAGTAAATGATTTGAGCTTTTTCTCATTGCATGCGTAATATTTCTGTGTTCTGTTTGAGTTTGAATATTTGTTTTACCTGAAATAAAGAACTGGCTTCATATTCATAATGAAATAAAAGTAGATGAATATTAACTTAGTTATGGAATTTATACATTGCTACATTCTGTCACGATTCTTGGTGATTCATATGTCCCAATTTTTTTTTCCTGACTTGCTAATTCTTTCAATCTTTTAGGTAGTATTTTTTTAAACCAAAAAATAAATTGGATTTATTCTAAAATATGAATGGTATTTGAACAAAATTTGTTTTGATTTGCTTTTAATTANAACCTGAATGCTTCTTCAGGTGGAGATGGGGATTAATATATATATATATATTTGCAAAAAATCATGAGTAACTTGTTTTAGCCACACCATTATGATATAGACTTTGAATGGGAGACGGAAGCAGATTTTTCCCCATTGTTTTCCTCCCCAAAAGCTAGGTGTGTCTTATACTTTGGAGCATCTTGTACTCCAAGAAATATGGTAATCCATCCCCTGCAAAGAAGCCTTCCCTGAAAATATTGCAATACAGCAGCAGCCACAAGGGGACCACTCCCCCAAAATAAGGTCAAGCGCTTATTTCAGGGGCCAAAAGAAAATTAGACCCTGTCTTATTTTTTTGGGGGGGAAAAGGGTAACTGAATTCTCAAATACCAACATTTTAAAAAAATAATTGACACTCATTTCCCTATAGCACTGATCTATAGTGCTATACTGAGGAGAATTGTGGTTTGGGAATTTTGTGATTTATTTCCCCTTGGAAGGTTTGCTACTTCTCAAAGAGAAATTAGATTTTAGCTCTAATGCTCAACTAAGATACTTAGCAGTGGGTAAGGCAATCAGTTGCTAGTTTGCTGTGGGTCCAATTCAAGGTGTTGTTTATAACCTTTAAAGCCAATGGATGGCATGGGTCCAGGTTGTCTGTGAAACCATCTCACCATGATGGGATTAGCATGCCCAACCCAGGGTGGCAGAGGAGACATTGTTTTGTTGCAGTTCCTGTTGGTCAACGAATTTCAACTGATGAAATTTTCTGTCTTGGTGCCCACACTCTAGAACAGGGGTGTCAAACTTGATTTAATTGAGGGCCACATCAGGGTTGTGTTTGACCTTGGGGGGGGGGACTGGGAGTGGCAAGGGTGGGCGTGGTCAGATCGATGTCACTCATTGAGGCTCCATTTTTGGCCATGACAGCTTACTCATGCTCTATTTCTGCTGGCAGAGGTCTGCAGAAGGCTGTCGTGGCCGAAAATGGGGCCCTGGTGGGCTGCACGCAGCCCTCCTGGGCTCCATTTTCACTGGCAGAGGTACCGCAGGCCAGTCCTTCACTGTTTCCAGGGCAGGCCCATGGNGGGTAAAATGAGGACCCAGATTGTTGGGGGCAATATGCTGACTCTCTGTAAACCGCTTAGAGAGGGCTGAAAGCCCTATGAAGTGGTATATAAGTCTACTGCTATAATTAATAAAAAATACTGATTGCAGTGCATAGCTATGCACAATGATAGATTTACAATAATAGTACAAATACGAAACTTTATAAGGTTATTTGTTTGTTTATTTTCATCCTGCCTTTAATATTTTTATAAATAACTAAAGATGACAACGATATCTAATACTCCTAACCTCCTATTTCCCCCACAACAAGAATCTTGTGAAGGAGGGTGGACTGAAAGAGAGGGAATTGACCAAAGTCACCCAGCTGGTGATGGGAGGACTAGAACTCATGGTCTCCTGGTTTCTAGCCTGATGTCTTGACCACTAGACCAAACTTTATCAGCATATGTACCAGTGGTGGGTTCTGGATCCCTTTGCAACTGGTACACAGCGCGTGCATGGGTACTTACTACCTGCGACGGTCTGTGACACTCCAGCTGCTCGGTGGAGCATTGCGCAGGTGCTGTATGCTCCGTGCGCATGTGCGAAAGCCCCAGTCGGCTCAAATACAGGTGAGGGTAGGCAGACAGGTAGGCCCTCTGGAGCACTGTACAGAAACGGTACCTGGGGCTCACAGCAGGCACCAGTACATCTGTACCAGGGCGTACCAGTCGTATCCCACCACTGATATGTACATATCTATCTATCTATCTATCTATCTATCTATCTATCTATCTATCTATCTATCTATCTATCTATCTATCTATCTATCTATACATATACATATACATATACATATACATATACACATACACATACACATACACATACACATACACATATACATATACACATACATACATACATACACACACATACACATACATACACACTCATAACATATATATAAAATTTTATACAGTTCATAAGCAAATAGATGGAGACAGGATAAACAGAACATGTTGTAACAGATATTTGTTTCCATACGACATGAACCTGTAATTAGTTTTACATAAGTACTTTTTAACTGGTGTTTTTTTTTCCTGCAGTGGAAGAGATTTAACTCAACCTATAACTTTTTCTTTTTCCCCCAATTAAAATTTGCATTTAGTTGTTGCTTACCTTAAGGCATGAGGAGGTAATTTATAGTTCTCTAGTTGATCTCCAGATCTCCAGATCTCGTGTTATTCTGGAATTGGAGTTCTAGGGTTGAGTTACATTTGGAGGTCTGAACTCTCCTGTTTGGTCTCTGGGCTGCTTTTAATCCCCTTGTATATAAATTGGGATTTCCATTGAAGATGCTGGTTATTACCCATAAAGCCCCTTTATGACTTTAGTCCTGAGTTTCTGTGAGACTGCCTGATCTAGATAAAATCTTCCTCCCTTACAAAGGCAGATGAAGAGGAGGCCTTGGGGATCACCCTGGAAGTGGGATTCCAGAAGTAGAAGCAGTCCCCTTGCACTGGAACAATGTACTGTCCGTGTGACCTCTTCCTTACTCTAATTTCAAACAGCAATAGGAAAAAGTTGTTTCCCAGAGAGCTTTCAGAATAGTGCATGTTTCGGATGAAATGAACAGGACTTTATTTTGTATCCGCAGACATTTGTATGTGTGATAGCTGATTGGTACCCAGAGCGTTTGATTTGCACTGGTGTAGTATGTGCATGGCCTGGTGCTGTAGTAAGCAGCCTGTCTGCTTCATTCCATGCCAGCTGCATCTTTAAGACCTGGTACTGAGATAGTCACACATAGAGGAGGATATTATGTAAAAAAACATCCTTTTGGTAGACTGGTGGCAGTATAAATGTATTCATAAATTAAATAATATAGTTGGAAAGTTATCAGTACATGGAAAATAATCACCAAACTATAGTGAGCTAAGAAAAAATGTCTTGGGGCGGGGAGGGGTTTAGTCATTGGAAGCAGCTTCCAAGTAGCTACTCAGAAAAAGACTTGGGTAATTGATTATTCTGAAAAAGTGTATTGTACAGTACATGTATCTACACATTGTGAACTAACCTTTGAAATATTTTCATGTTCCTAAGAAACTGAAGCTGGTAATGTAGGTTCTCCTTTAGTGGTAATAATGATTCCAGGAACTCTATAAATTTGAACTCATTCTTTCTGAGGAAGTAATATTCCTTTTAGACTAGGCAGATTTCCTATTTAATACATCCTTCCACAAGATCCCTGTCTTCTCAGAATTCAGCTCTGGTGCATTCATTTTCATTGTATTGTCTAACTCCTGAGAACATTCAAAGCAAGTACCAGGTTAGGCGGCACAAACCTTTTCCTGATTCAGATGTTATGAAGAAATGGACCAGTGTATTACTAGTACATTGATGGTACCTCATCCTTAAATCCCTGATGATTGCCTCAATCTTTGTATGCAAGTTAAAGAGAATGTAACATCTTGTAGGATCCTATCATACAAATGCCCTGATATCAGGGAAGTCATGATTTTATGAGACAGTTCCTTTGAGTAAGAATAGATCCATTGAATAATGCTTTCAACCTTGACTCATAGACATGTTTGAAAAAGTCTCCATGGTCAGTCAGATGCTGCTGAAATATCAAGTAGAATGAACAGAATTATATTTCCCCTGTCTTTGGCCCATAGGAAATCATTCACCAGATTATTTAGTGCTGATTAATTCCAGAAAGCAGATCTGAACATAGGCTAAAATGGATTAAGTTAATCGGTTTCTTCTAATTTTTTTTAGCTTACTAAGAAAACTGATGTCTTCAAAACCTTCCTTTCCAATTGCAGTCAAGTACTAGTTGTTATAAACTTTGGGATCATCCTAGGATTCTTTCATAAGTATATTCATTATTTCCTCTTTTAAAATCTAGTGGAACCACTTCATTGCACAAAGTTAACACTGGATTCATCCAATCATCTTTCCTCTGTTCCCCCTTTTCCCCGTTAACTAGAATAAGTGAATACGGGTAAGATTCAAGACAGCAGATGACAACAATCCGCTCTTAATCATATTAAAGAATCTGCTGGGCTGCTATTTGAGAATGCAGCAGAGGCTGTAAAGTAGGTGCTTTTTGCAGCCCTCCCCTGTCATGCAGTGGGCATAATTATGTGCTCAAGAGGCTATTTAGTTTATTTATTTATTTATGAAATATATTTATATGCTGCCCAATCCTGAAGGACTCCGGGCGGCTTACAAAAAATATAAGAAAAACACATAACCATAAAAGAAAACAGTTTAAAAACAGCAAACACCCTCATGCATTCATTCTGATCGGGGCTGGACCTCAACAGTGAGGTCAACAGCCCCAGGCCTGCCGGAATAACCAAGTTTTTACAGCTTTCCTGAAGGCCATGAGAAATGGGTATGGTCCGGATCTCCGGGGGTAGCTGGTTCCAAAGAGTCGGAGCAGCCACAGAGAAGGTTTACTTTAGAGTGGCTTTTACTAATTCTTTTTGCTACAGGAACTCTAAGTCACAAAAGATGTTGTGTTGTGATATTGGGTTTCCCTTTGTGTTTATTTCTTAATTTTAAACTTATGAACTTTCTTGTTAGATATAAAGCATTTAGAGCTAAATTTTGTTACAACTGCTTATTAAAAAGTGATATCTAACATGCCCACTGATAGCACTCCAAAGCCAAGTGTCAGGCCTGCAGCCATCTTTTCTTTTGGATCTTTGGCCTGCCACCCTTTCTGTTATTCTGCTATGCCTTTTCTATTGTGGGAAAATGGGAGGGGGGTGTTGTACAGAGTTAGATGCTATGTAGCCATAACAACATTCCTTTCTAGAAATCCAAGGTCATCCTTTGTCTCTGCACCTCTGCATCTGACCGGAACTGGATGGGGGAATTACCAGCATGGCAGTGGGAGATTGGACCATGGGATGGAATTGTGGGTATGGGGGCAAGATCTTGAACTTTCAACTCGGTAGGGAAAACTGGGAAGCTTTCAGATTTGGGTTTTCACAGATGTGCCAACGTGGCTCTCTTAATAAATTGGAACTTTGAGGAATGCTTTGCCTTGGACTCTGATTTAATTTTGGATGCTACTTGGAACTCTGACATAAAGGTTTTGGTTATATAAAGTTCCTGAGATTCAGTCAACCAATTTCTTTTTCTTGCTATACAGGTAGTCCTCGATTTATGATCACAATTGAGACCAGAATTTTTCTTGCTAAGCAGTGGTTGTTTAATGAGTCACGCTTGATTTTATGACCGTTTTTGCCATGATTGTTAAGTGAATCCAGCTCCCCTCATTGACGTTGCTTGTTGGAGGTCAGCTGGGAAGATCGCAAATGATGATTACATGCCCTCGGAATGCTGCAATTTTAAATATGTGCCGGTTGCCAAGCATCCACATTTTGATCATATGACCATGGAAATGTTGAGGTGATTGTAAGTGTGAGGACCGGTCATAAGTCACTTTTTTCAGTGCCACTATCTTCGAAAGGTTGCTAAATGGATGGTTGTGAGTCATGGACTACCTGTATATTAGAAAAAGGTTAGGTAGAGATACGTTTGCTGCCTCTTCAGCAAAGGTATGTTGTTTTCATTTTTGGGTTTCAGAACTTAGAACTGTTTCCTCAAAACAAATTGAGAAAAATATAATTTTCTTTACAGCATGGAAACATTTACTAATCGTTTCCTAGGTAAAGGTTCCCCTTGCACGTATGTGTTAGTCGTTCCTAACTCTAGGGGGCAATGCTCATCTCCTTTTCAAAGCTGAAGAGCCACAGTGCTGTCCGACGACGTCTCCATGGCCATGTGGCTGACATGACTAAATGCCGAAGGCGCACGGAACGCTGTTATTGTCCTATTTTTCTACTTGCATTTTTACGTGTTTTCGAACTGCTCGGTTGGCAGAAGCCGTGACAAGTAACGGGAGCTCACTCTGTTACGCAGCAGTAGGGATTCGAACCGCCGAACTGCCGACCTTTCTGATCAACCAGCTCAGTGTCTTAGCCACTGAGCCATTGCGTTTCCTAGTAATCAATTTAATTGTGAAATTTTAAAGCTACTTCTAATAAGCAAAACCATAGACTAGTTGTCTGACAGCTCTGGTCCTTAAGCGTAGTTTAAATTTTTTCTGGTTGCAAGAAGATTACAAAATGTGTTTATTTCTCTTAATCTACCCGAATTCCACCTATGGTTGTCAGGGCATCCTGAATGACCATGATTTAGCCCTGGTATATTAACCCCCGGACACTTTTTTTTTACTGATATCATATTCCAGTATCTCTTTATATACTAGTTACAGATTTTTTTTTTACCAGAATGTCAAATTGATCTGACTAGCAGCCAAGGCTTAAGTAGACGTTTAATGGCTTTTCATCTCCTGCAGAAACACTGTCTGCCATAAGGGGCATTTCAGTGTTTTACAGTCAACTTTAAAATGGGTATACTTTCTACAGATATCCCTCAATTTAATTTTTCAGCTGATTGCGTATTAAATCTTAAGAAACATTCTAGACGGCATCTTAATTTCCTTGATTGTAAAATCCGAATAACACCTGTAATTAAAGCAGAAAACTGATCCTTACGCGCCTAGGTAGCCTCCCATCTATTGATCTGCCTGATACCGTCAGGGGAGAAAACAGTCAACCGCTGAGTTGCTTTGTCATTGACATAAGCCGAGAGGATTTTTCCCCCCTCCTATACTGTTTATACACCAGTGTATAGACTTGCTGGCTGGCTGAATTTTAAAGAGTGCGAAGGTTTAAAGACTTGTCCCCCGAGGGATGATCCTGCCAGTTGGGAAGCGAGCTGAGGCCATATTTTGCAGAAGTGTGTGTGTGTGTGTGTGTGTGTGTGTGTGTGGATGGGGGAGGGATGGAAAGGAAGGTATTGAGTTAGTTTACAATGTTGCAGGAAGGGCTGATGTATCTATTACAGCGAAATACAATAATATCTGTATTTCCTCTTTTCTGTCCGTTCTCATTTTGTGGAAGATCAGAAAATGTAACAGGGATGTTACAAATGTCTGCAAACACCGGTCCCTTCGAGACGGAAGCTTACGTGCTTACTAATCAATATTGGGAAGAAATATAGTTTGTGGTGGTTTGTTAAAGAAAACTTGTATTTATTACTGTGAAGACCCAGAGCCTAAAACACTAATATTGTTGCTAGAAGAAAAGGGGGAAAACATAGAATTCTCTGTTATAATATGCTTAATGTTGAGTAGCATTTAAATATTACGTTTATTACTTTGCCTCTTTTTTATGAGGCTAGCATTAATTTGCTATCTCTAAGTAAATTGTGACAATCTGATTTTAGTGACGCTTCATAAAATGGACAGACAATCTCTCTTGAAAATATAGTATATTGGAAAGTCCAAATAGAATTCTAGCCTCGCTAGGGTAGCAATTAATAAAACAGTCATCAGGGCTTTTGAGCATGTACTTTCTTCTATTTCTTTTTCTTTCTACAGTGATTTTACCAATTTCTTGTGGCTTTCACTTTGACCTTACGCTGCATTTGCATCAGTACAGGTTTTGCATCTGATTTAGAGCCTGAAATTTAACTTGTAAGATTAGCCAAACATAGCTATGAAAGAATACGTCCACACGGATGTAACATGAAATTACAGTCATATATACCACTAGTAGAAATTAAAATTTCCCAGGAATAATTATGGCAATTAATTTAGTATATCTGAAATACAATAATGAGAAATGTATATTTTGCCTGATGTTGTTAATCAGATCCTAAGAACTGAGCACATAACACATATATGTTTCTAGGAGTGAATTTCCCCCCAGCTATTTTAGTTCTCACAATGCACAGGATGTATGTTTCCAAGTTTTCTATTATCTTTTATTTCATTGAACTTGGGGATTTTTTAACCAGAGCCTGTAATTAAGGTGAATCCAGTAACAAAACAATGATTTGTGAAACATTTCTGTCACACTACCTGGATCTGAGTTTCTCTAATGTAACGAGCCAATTCCCTCCAAATTTCTCCTATCCATTCCCCTGGTGAAATACTAATTTTATATTAGTAACTGAAAGAAAATGCAGGCCTTCTCCTTTTCTTGTATGTTTTTTTCCCCAAGCGATCTTTCCAATATCTTTCTTCTTGTAAGGGATGAAGCTGGCAAGGTGGAATCTCTGATTCTCCTGCTCAAGGAAGCCATTTTGTTAGCAAGACGAAAGAGATGGCAGGAAACTTCAGGACGGGAAAGGAGCCGCTAACAGCCGTTGATTCGGGAGGTTTTAGGAAGGGGCCCAGCAATTAAACCCGGCAAATAACTTTTGCATAGAGGCTGGAGTCCCATTAGGTAGACAAATTCTACATACATACATACATACATACATTCCTAATTATTGCAGTAAATTTATTTACCTAGCCTTCTTGTGTCTGCATGGAAATACAGAGATAGCATAAGTGCCATGTCAGATACCAAGTCCTGTCAGTCCTTTCTGTTAAAGCTTAGATTGTACGTGTCAACCAGAAACCTTTCTTTATTATAACATTAATCTTTTCAGTGCATTGTAGCTTAATGTCACTAAAAACCTATTTAATTCTGGGTGACTATTGGTATTATACAGCTGAAAATAAGGGAATGGTGCCAATCCTATTTCTTGTTTTGTCACAGTGGCATCGAACACCTGATAGTTATAGCTGCTTCTTTTATTCTACTATTTTTCTTAACTTTATAATAAATTTTCAAACCAGTCTATGCCACTTGTGTAATTAGAAATGAGTAGCTGAGTAGCATGTCAAACCCAACAGGAAGAAATAGTTGTGTTGTTTCTATAAAATTGCAGGTATTTTCTTTTTAATTGGCAGGTAATTTTGAACCTTGCTGCTATCCTAAAGGGTTAACTGTCCAATTTTTTTTTTGCACGTAACAAATGAAAAGTTCCAGCTTTTAAAAACATTTGCTCATAAAATGCATATGCTGTCAACTTAGTTCCCTTTCCTCTGCTTGCATTTTAATTGAAACAACATTTGTGTTTCTGAGCCAGGATCTGTCAGAAGTCCCCATGGCCGGTCTGTAGTACAAGCAGCAGCAGACGAGGCCTCCCCATATGGTCGGGGGCTTCTTGTAAAATCCATATGGCCTTGTTGAAGAGAATCCCAGCAGGGATGTGAAGGGTGTTAATACCCTTCAGGCCAGGCCTTTTCCTCCTCCTGGGGCTTCTGGGGTAGTATTGTCTTTGCAATCTGCCAAAGCACAAACTTAATTCCTTTTTAATAATCAATTATTTTAATCCAGGAACAGGCAGCATAATTTCCTCTTCCTGTCAAATATTGCTTGATTTTTTTTTCTGGGGAAAAAATTACAGACATTTTCAGGTAATAGTTAAATACTTATCACATTTTTTTTCTTTTGCTTTTACAGGCAATCCTCCAGAGTATACCCAAATTCTGCTTTCCTTTTGACATTACAAGGTATGTCTTATCACGTTTTTTCAATAGGTGAGGTTGGTACACTGAAAACAATTTGCACTGCAAAATATTGATGTTCATAGGAAAGCATTGAATGGATTGAAGCACTGTATTAAAATAATTAAGAAGTAAAGTTTTTTTTTGAATTGTAAGTTTTAATTTGTATCTTTGGCGGTAGGCAGCATGATTTTAGTATTCTTTTAGGCTTTTAATCTATAACCCTCAATCTTCAGCATGCATTTCTTATTAATATGAAGTTGATAAGACATTGTAACTGTATATTTACTTCCTTCCAGCCCTCAAAACAAGTATACATAAGAAGTTCCAATTGAAATATCTTTTAAAGATTGTGCAGATGTGTTCTGAAAATTGTGTTTTAATTTTAAAATAGATTTATTGTGTATTGTATATGTAGGTCTGCAATATTTATTCATATTTAATAGATTGGTAGAGCAAGCATTTGTTTTCAGCTTATCAAGCAGTAGATTTTAAAAGAAAACCATTCATGATTTTCAGTACCTTTTTTAAAAAAAACGTGGGTAACAGATGCCATTAGAAGAGGCATTTCTCCTCATTTTGTCATAGGAGAAACGCCTCTTCTGAGAATGGCTGTTATGACACCAGCTTAGCAGAATTGTTGTTCCATGTGGAACTCTGTGCAGGCTTAATTAAATGCTTAATTATAAGTTAGCTGATTGGTCATTGGAGATTTCTTTAACCACTAGAATTCAATGGATAGAATTCTTTACAATTCTTTAATCCAGTTGGAGGGCGCATGCCAGGAAGAACAACTAAAAAGTTCCAAGCACACCCACTGAACTTCATGGCCAGACAAAGATTTGACTCTGAAAATTTCTCATATACAAACATTTTGTCAACTGTGGGATACTTACCCTGCATAATATTTTTTTCGTAATTTAAGAAACATTTGGGGGCATTGTTTAAAATGATTTGAGTTAGCCAGTTGTTCTTACGAATTACTTGTTTTTCAGTAGCTTCCAAATACTAATCATTCCGTGTCTTTAATACAGTATTTTGAAATGAGGGTAAGTGAAAACTCAAATAACCAAGTGCAATTAAAATTAACTAGGCATTGATGTGATCTTTTAAATTAAACTAATATTACTTACGTTAAAGTTGGTACATGAACAATTGGGAAATGAGAGAAGGAAGGGAAAGGGGAATTTGGTCTAGTGGTTAAGGTTCTAGGTTAGAAAATAGGAGATCGTGAATTCAAGTCCCACCTTAGTCTTGAAAGCCACGTGTGACATTAGGCCAGTCATCCTCTCTCAGCCAACACACTCCCCAGAGTTGTTGTGGAGAAATAGGAGGGGAAAGCCACCTGGGATATGTTTGCTGCCTTGAGTTATCTGTAAAAATAATAAATAAATAATAAATAATTCTAACTCTGTTCAGTGATGCAGGGGGTAAAGATAAATAAAAATAAAAATAAAAATACAGGCATTGACTATGTCAGTGTTTTTCAACCACTGTGCCGCGGCACACTAGTGTGCCGTGACATAGTGTAAGGTGTGCCGTGGGAGAATTACTTTATATATAGTCAATATAGGCACAGAGTTAAAAAATTTTAACATTTTCTAATGGTGGTGTGCCTCGTGATTTTTTTCATGAAAAAAGTGTGCCTTTGCACAAAAAAGGTTGAAAAACACTGGACTATGTGATCAAAGCCCATCCATTTTTTACTGTGTGGTTTTCACCCTATTTGTAACATAAAATGGCAACATAGAAAGTCATGCTGGAAACTCAGTGTGAATTAAGGAATTGAGAAACAGAAATGTGCAGAAAGTTAGGACAAGACAAATCCAGATGATTACCATGGGCAAAGAGCAGCATTTTCAAACTTGGCCCCTCTGATTTCTGGGTGTTAACATCCCAGCAAACCTAGAAGTTACTAATTAAGAAGGCTTCCATATAAGTTTATGGTACCATTGATACCAGAAATCTTTACCACTTTCAGTTACTTTATTACTTTCATAAATCATGGCATTGGTTGCAGTTACTTTTTAAATTTGATTAATGCTTCAGCAATCTGAAGGTGGACTTGTGCAATAATAAATTCTTAAATGTTTAAGATACTGCAAGAAACCTATCCAGTAAAAAATAATAAAATAATTGTGTTTTTCTATTACTTGAAAGAAAATCTCAGAGTCACATATTCTTTCACTCCTTTCATACTCACTTTTAATTTTGATTAAATCACAGATCATACAAGTATTGAGAAAATGAATAAAACAAACCGAGAAAGAGCAACAATGAGGCTGTAATTTCATAATCAGTCTTTTAAAAATTCTGTAAAGTAATTTTCATCACATCAGAACTATGGTAATGGCCCATTTTTCGCTCATTTCTGCCCTCCCCAGCTCCCAGGAGCACTCTGAAAGCCTCCTAAAGGCTATGCACGGCAATTTTGGTGAAGGAGGCAAAAAATCCTGCTGTATTCAGTGTATAAGACGCACCCAGATTTTTCAGCCTCTTTTTTTGAGGGAAAAAGGTGCATCTTATACTTTGAAAACTAAGAGAGTGTCTGGACCAAGATCACCCAGCTGCTTTTCATAGCTAATGGTATCTGGCTTTGTAGCCTGATGCCTTAACCATTAGAATAAGATGTCCATGGAGAATCATCCAGGAAACGGTTGTCCCCAAAATGCTTTTTCCAAGAAGCAACTGGACTTTCTGATTTTTCTTGAAGATGTTTCATTTCTCGTCCAAGAAACTTCTTCAGCTCTGGAGAAGCTTCTTGATGAGAAGCGAAACATCTTTAAAGAAAAAAAAAAAACAGAAAGTCCAGTTGCCTCTTGAAAAAGCACCTTTGGGACACTAGAATAAAAAAAAAATACTTGTAAATGTAGAACAGACTTTTGTTTCAAAAGTATGAAAGTTAAAGGAAGAAGACTAAAAGAAATGTTGAATCTTAGCACCCAAATGAGGCAAGGAAGAAAAGGCCCAAAGAGAGGCTATTCTTCGTATTTTACTAACAGCAAAACTTCCTTTATGATAGAGAATTACAGCAATATTGCTGTGGTTTTTGAAACTTCAACTTAGAAAAAAATACTTTATTCTTGAAGTGAGAGCTTTTAAAAGAAAAGACACAATGATATAGCCCTTGATAAAAAAGTCTCAATGAGTGCTAGTTTCTTATTTTTAAATTTAAATATCACATTTCCTTTTTTGCTACTTATTTTGGAATATGTATAAATATTAATTGTAACAGTTCAATTGTAACATAATTCAAATCATTATGTGAATACAGGAATATACAGTATTCTGTGAACAGGTTAAATGGGACATAATACAATAACGAATCATTGCATAATGGGTGTTTTTATCTCTTTACCTGGATTAGATTAGTTTAAACTGATATTCAGATCTCACAGCCAAGGGAAAAAACTGTTTGCTCACCAAGCAGTTAAGGTAAAACCATAGGAGAATAATTGAGTCAAGTATTAAAGTGAAAGAGATATAAAAGCTAAAAGCATTAAAATAATCAGCTCTAAAACTTTGGATAAATTATCAAATTTATTGATAAATTTATCCTTTGGATAAAGGAGAATAAAGAAATGTAATACAGTTTATGAAGGAGAATATTTTAATACAGGAATTAAAGTAATGCTAAGTGGTAGCCAAAATTTGTGTAGAGATTTTATTTAAGGCAGGAAGTAGAATAACAAAACTCAACTGACTTGAGTTTGTGCAAAGAATTAGAAGTTAACCATGTGCTTAATTAAAGATTTCAGTGAAGTTAACACTGCCTTTTCATTGTCAAATACAGTTTCAATTTCACTGTCCTTAACAGTGAAAATATTTTTTAATGCTTAGATCACTAGATCACCAGCTGCCCACAGAAAAATAGTTCTGAGCTACCTTATAGTTCTAAACGTTGTGGTCTGTTAAGAGATTAGATAATTTTATGATTGACCTCCCCCTTCCCCTCTGTAGCTGTTGTAAAAGCTTCATCTGAGCATTTGCTGATGGAATGGTGACCAGCAATTAGATATGTAATTCCTGAGCTGTGGGCAGATGGGCAGCAAATAAATGCAATAAATAAGTAAAACAAACGCAATAAATAAATAAATAAAATAAATGCAATAAATAA
>NW_013659221.1:166256-177103 GCF_001077635.1 Thamnophis sirtalis
AGAGAGAGAGAGAGAGAGAGAGAGAGAGAGAGAGAGAGAGAGAGAGAAGACAGAAGAAAAACAGAGAGAGAGAGAGAGAGAGAGAGAGAGAGAGAGAGAGAAAGAGAAATACTACTAATGCATAATCACAAAATCTCCAAATCTAGATAAAGCCTACAGACATCAATGTATATTACTCTTGGCTTCTAGGTGCTCACTTAAGAAAGGATTTTTCGAAATGACCATAAGAGCTTTAGTATTTCCTATATTATTATTAACGTGCTCTCATGCTAAGGAGTTCTGCTCCCCCTCCCCACCTGAAAAGAAACCTGTTCCAAATGCAAAACATGAGCAGAGGAGAGGAGTTTCAGTTTTACTTTTACAGCAGCAAGCAACTTTACTACAGAACAGTTGAGCTAAGTCATGCTCAGGCTCTTCCTGTCTCTTTCTTGCTCACAAAGAAGATACTGTTTGAATTTCCAAACACCACCACTCAACTCTCTCACACACTGACAGGACGCTAACCAGTTGAATACCGATGGATGCTGGTAGGCAGAGGCAGATTTCCCCCTTATTTTCCTCCTTAGTTTAGATGAATCTGTTCCTTCTACTGTAACACCAGTTAAAGGGAAAAGAGGCAAAAACCTCAGAAAAACATTTACAGATGTGATTAGGAAAACACAAGTAAGTGAAGCTGCACACAAGTATCGTCAAACTCATCCCCAAGTCAGTAGACAGGCTGTAAAAAAGTATACATCTAATAACTCCTATGTTAATAAGTCACAAATAAGATCAATGCCTTGGACTAATAAGTATTTGTCTGGTTTTAAATATGAACCTCAGCTTGATTACTCCAGGGTTACAAGGTTGTTGATCTCGAACCCTGGTTACGCTGTGGGGCATACTTTTTTGCCCCACTGTGTGTTGGATATGTTGGTAAAAATAATAAAGGAGGAATAAATAAATAAATACATAAAATAAAATAAATAAAATTATATCAATTTTCAGTGTCCCGTAGTCACATGATCACAACTTTCAGCATTATTTTTACTTCTGGTTTCTGCCAAAAAAAATGCTCATTGGCTAAAAATTCCTGTCTATGGGCAAGCAATAATAAAGAAACAATTTTGAGTAAATCCTCCTGTCATTCTTGGTTCCTTGTGCCTGACATTAATCTTTGCAGACTAGAGTTCAATCTATTTATTTTATATACCACGTGAAAGATTAGGGAAGGTTCATTTTGAGCCTTTTCTTGCGTATCAAGGATTCCAGGCTGTGACTCTGCACCAAATTCTACCACACCTGCTTAACAACTGTCAAAATTTACAATTGTAATTCCAGGCTCAATTATGATCACAAGTCAGGGAGTTCTTGTACTTGTTTAACGTCATTGTAAATTTCAGTAACATGAAACGCTGTTACAAGATTACTTTTGAAATTTGTTTGAGCTGGGTATATAATGTTGGCATAAGAAAGTCAGATAGAAATATTTCTAATAGTTCTAATATAACGTCAAGGAATCCCTGCAAATTTTACTCTGCCGGTCATTACTGACCATAAGGGGTGGTGCTCAGATCCATTTCAGGGCCATTGAACCAGAACTGTTTGAAGGCATTTTCACGGTGATGTGGCCAGCAGGACGTCATAGATCACTGTTACTTTCCTACCGAAGTGGTACCTATACATCTACTTGCATGTATGCTTGTATGCTTTCAAGCTGCTAGGTTGGCAGAAGCTGGAATGAGGACGGGAGCTCACATTGTCACATGGAGCTTGGATCTTGAACCTGGGCTGGTACCTTTCCGGCCAGTAAGCCTAGCGCCTTAACCACTGAGGCCCCGTGATGCCCCCCAATAATTCCAATATAGTGGTCCTAAATTACAATAATTTAACTGGTATAATTAGTGCTATTTAGCTTTCTGTTAAACTTATTGCATTTTTAGAAATTGCTATGTCATCATTTAAATGTTCAACCTAGAAAATGATTAATGAAAATTTATTATAACATAATACCTTAGATTTCTAAATGACTTTTTATCATGATAGATTGGTTTATTTGGAAGTCTTTGTACTACAGGGCGGGGCATAACCTTTTCCTAGGGGGTCACAGCAAGATCGACAGCAGTTTACAACTTCCGCGACACCTCATTTTAAAGCCCATAAAAAACTGAATTGAATGAGCTATTAAATGTTAAATTTGCTTTAAGAATGGCTGGAAAATTCGATTCGGAAGAACAAAGGATCATTGACAGAATAAAATGCATTGCCTTTCGAGAGGCTCGCGATGCTGGAGCCAGATCTCAATTCGCCAGATCTCAATCCGGCAGAGAACATTGGGGCCATAATTAAGGATGAAGTGGAAGCTCTGATGATTCAGGAGCAAGGTCAAAATCGATATTCGGTTAAACTTTGAGAATGAATTTGGAAACTGTGTTGAAAAATCTGGAAAATCGAACGGAACTGTTTGAAGATTTGTTGTGTTCTTATCCACCTCGTTTGAATGCTGTTCGAAGGGCTAATGGTGGTCATACTGACTATTAAATCGTGTCAATAAACTCAGTTTTTGATGGACTTTCGAATGGTGTATGAATTATTTGTGTTGTTATTACAAGTGTTGCTGTGACCCCCTAGGAAAAGGTTATGCCCCGCCCTGTATAGTTCTTTATCTTAGACTGTTTGAAGCATTCCCACCCCCATCCTCCACTTCAAGCAAATCCGCCAGAAACAGAATGTTTCAATTTTACACATTTTGTGTCAATTTCCCAGACAGAGAGTAGCCCCCGGACATTAAGACACTTAGCTGCGGAAAGGCAGTTTCCTTAGTTTTATTTGAATACTAGAAGTTAAGATTCCTGCTGATAGTTCAGGACTGTTAGTGGTTGCCTGACTGTTTGACAGAAAACATTTCCTTTCCTTTATTTAACCTTTGACTTGTGAATATAAAAGCGTTATCAGAATTGTAGTGGAAGTGCGAGAGAGCTGGAAATCGACCTTGTGCAACAAAGCCGAGGACTGTCTTGAGAGGAAGGCTGAAATGCCTGACTGGCAGCTCACTGGATTAAAAGAATATGTTAAATACGTTTTTCATTAGTAACGAAATATCGCATGTGATTGTTTATATGACAGGCATGGACTATATTGGGTAGCATCTAATGATATTAAAAGCAATACACAGCCGCATCCATGATTCATTTTGCAGATGCTGTTTCCAACTTTTGGTTTGATATAGTGGGCAGCAAAATTGTTGAAACGTTTGCTAACCTGCTGAAATTTATTCCATCCATTTGAGCCAGTTTTGTGAGTTGACCTTTGTGTGATTATTGCTAAATATTTATCTAGATTCAGTGGTATCTATCTTGAACTTATTTAAATCCTAATTGTGTTCCTCATCATTATGACTTATCATATATGTGCCTCAACTCAACGCATTCCAGTCCTTGTAACCAGATTTTAGAAAGGATTTATGTGTATCTTTATTGAATGGATGGAAGCTCCACAGTAAAAATAAAATAAAATCATGTAGTTGAGGGAAATGAGGGGAGGAAGTATGGCAAAATGTCTGACTGAGGAGGCTTCCAGAACATGGTTGGACATTATTGTGGGCTATGCGAGGAATAAGTACCGGAGGAAGTCTGCATTTGCCTAGCGTAACTCTCTTTCACGGATCCTTGGGTGTGAAAAATTGGCGCATTTTTTTCATAAAACATGATGGCCTAATGAATGCATGATGATCTTAATCTTATAAATGAAAATATTGGACAAATGTGTGGATAAAAGTATAGAAGGTACATTATAATAGTTTTAGCTATCATTCACTTAACAATTTAAGGTTGCTTTTAAAAAATATTTAATGGTTGCTATTGAGGTATTTCAACCGTAAAATGGAACTCTGGTCTTTTAAAAATGTTGAAATTACAGATTTTTAAAGGATGGTGAATATTGAATATTGTGAATATTCTTTTGAGAATAAAAAACAAAATAGACTCAAAATATGCTCTATTTTAAAAGAAGATTTTTTTAAAGTATTTAGTTACAAAAGAGATTTTTTTAAAAGCAAATTTAAAACAACCATTAATGTGTTCTAGAGAGTGAAGAAACTTCAGGTTTCCATTGAAATTAGTCTTGGATTTATTGTCACTAGACAAATATAGAAAAATCCACATTTCTGTGAAAGCAGGACCTATTCTTGAACCTTGACTGATGGGTTAAGAGGGAGCAGAGGTGGATTAAATGAGTGTATTAGTAGGATATTTGATTATTGTTTGCAGTACTGACTAAAGCTATATTTATCTTTGACTGTTTGCTGATACTGTTTAATTATAAAATATATTTAATTAAAAATCATTTCCACTAAATATCAGAATACTTGAAAAATGACATAGAAGGAAATTGCTCTGATTTTAAAAAAAAACTTTTGAGTGCTTTAGGAATATGATGGCCTCACGTAAGGTCTGGATTGAATTTTCTCCTGCCAATACTTCCCAGGACACTAACTCCGTATCAATGTCATGTAAGCTAGGTAGATAAGAAAAACTGTTCCTTTCCCACAGAGAGAAGGTGCTTAATCAAAACTTGAATTGTAGTCAGAGTATTTTTTAACATTGCTTCTTATTATGTGGTTTAAAATATTTTCAAAGTTATCTTTTCTTGTGAATTTTCCACTTCTGTATCCAAACTTGCTTAAGGTTTTTCAAAAAGTGCATTACAGTGAAATAATTTTTAAATAATGCTTCCTTCTCTTACAAGTGTTCTGTTTGTCTTTTCAGCTATTTGCCATGGTTTGAGATGTACTACAAACTTTTAAATACACTGGCGGAATATTTAGCTAAAGAACAGGTAATTTTGTTGCTATTAAATAGAAATGACTTTCTGAAGAACTGCTAATCATCAATGATATTAAGAAAGTAGTTCCTTTTTTTGAAAAAAAATCAAGAATTACATATATTTTAGGTTACTGCTATTATTACGTTTCTTTAAAATAAATAGCTTAATAATTTAAAAACCTTTTTAAGTAGGGAAATTGAATGACACTTCTATGCTAGAAATTATACTTCAGGATTACACCCTGGGATAGAATTTGAGTGTGGACACTTTTAATACTTTTATTATAAAATATTAAATTAATTTGCTGAAGAAAGGCAAGAAAGTGACACAATTTATATTAATAGAGATAATGTTATTCAATGTTTGTCATTTGTTTATGCTTAGTAAGACTTACTATAAGTTATTTGTGAAACCGGAAATAGGTGAACTGTAAAGATAGAAATCAAGACTTCAGAAGTTTGGATGCAGAAGGGTTTTAAGAAGAGATTGATAGCTACCTGTGCGAAGTGTGGTGTAGTGTCTCCTGCTTTAGCAGTCGGTTGGACTAGAACAGTGGTTCCCAAACTTGGCAACTTTAAGACTTGCGGACTTCAACTCCCAGAACTGGCTGGAGAATTCTGGGAGTTGAAGTCCGCAAGTCTTAAAGTTGCCAAGTTTGGGAACCACTGGACTAGAAGACCTCCAATGTCCCTTGAATTGGCTTATATAGTGCTCTTTCTAAAATGGGTTTGGATATAGAATGAATTCCTGGAAAGGCTACATTTTAAAAAAGTAATTTAGGTAGTTTGGGGTAATTTCTGGAAAGTATTAACTCGCTTTGGATACTAAGAGCAGCTTTAGAAACTCTAATCCTAGGGCTATTATCAAATCATTGAGCATCATTCAGGAATGTATCGATGTTTGTTGAATTACCTACCGAAAGAGACATGTTGGGCCCTATAGTAGTTTGTAGAAAATCTATTTTTTAAAGTGAAACAATGGACTTGATGATAATATTTTAATTTTATTTCTGCTTTATCTAGATTATAATGGTAGGCTGTAAAGTTTTTAAATTAGGCACCTAGAGTGCTCTTTATATTGTATAGTTTTCAATGATTTTGCAGTTTCTTAGAAAACTTTGTTCTGGAAATAAATCTGGCATGTGCTATACATATTTTATTTTTATTTTGGCTTGGTTTTTATATGGCTTGATTGCCCTTTCCATCTGTAGTATTACTCTTTTTTTGTACTGTTCATTGGTTTATTTTTGTTGCATTCTTGTACCAATGTTTGTTTCATAGTTTTATACATTACTTTATAAAATGTTTTTCTTTGGATGTTCATGTAGGAATATGCTTTGTTATAAATCTAATCATAATTCATAAAGCTTTGATTAACAGATAGAAAGACTGCAGTATTTTACAAATTAACCATGGGATTTTTCATGTGTCCACTTGAGAATAAAGAGGGAAAATGAGATTGTTTCTGTTTGCATAGAAAGTGACTGAACTTATTTTTGGTCTTGATATACAGTGAATGCAAATGACGTCTTTGTGTCTATTGAATATATTTTTTTAAAAAAATCTTATTTTACATAGGAAGCTGACTTGAATGATTTATTAGAAACATGGCATAACCATTCTGTGCCAGAGGCAAATACTCCGATCAGCTTAAATTTGGTAAGTATGGCTTATACTACAGAAAGTTGAATTTTAATTAAAATATTAAAAGTCCCGACTGGATCATATAATAGGTCAATTCTGTAAAGAGTGATGAATTTGGTTTTCCCATAAAATTCTTCTTATAGATATGAGTAAATATGTTGATTATTATTGTGGAGTGTTCCGTTCTGCTTATCCTCCCATATGATCTTGGAGGAGTAGCTGCTGGTTACTCGATAAATGGCTCAACTTTAAAAGACTTTACAAGAGATGCCAATTGTGCAGGAAATAAGGCACATATTCAAAACAGTTTTGCTAACTAATTCTGATGAAATAGAAGCTGTTTACAATCGCTCTTATAGTTGTTTTCAAACAAAGCTTCTGAATAAATTTAACCCAACTTATTTGATAGAATAATGGCTTTGTACTACAGCATTAACTCTAATTTGGGGATCCAGGGCAAAAGTCCAGATGTTGATATGGGCCATATAAATGATACCGGTACTAATCTAGTAAGTGGGCCATTATACTTCTTTAACCTATTTTAGTTTTAGGAAATACTCTGATATCCAAAATACAGTAGTTTTGGATCAAGGAATTGGTGTTTCTCTTAAATGTGCTGTTTCCTTTTTTACATTTCTCTTAATTTTAACAAATACCACACAATAATACATGAATGGTGCATTCCATACATGTAAAGATAGGTCGCTGGTTATAGTTCGTACATATAGAGGTACAAATTCTTTAATAAGAGACTATTATGTGAAAAGTTATACTGCTTGTTAAAGGATAACCATACTTCGAAAGGTACTTGGAATGCTGTCTTTAACTATAATCAGTATAGAGTAAAGTAATTTAATCCGCCATAAATATATTTCATCCTTTCTGTCGCTTTCTCTAGGGCTCAATGCAAAGCTGAAATCTTTTCTTGGCTAACACATTGACATCATTTTTTTTAAAATAAAGTATTTTGAAATTGAAATTTATTGCAGCCAACCAGTTTACTGGATGAATGAGCATGAAATCAGATGTTCGTTTAGCAGCCTTCTGCCCAGAAGCGATTCATGATACAAGATATAATTATTGTAGATGTAACTCATAACTCATTTCCTGTTTGAATTCTTTGAAGAACAAAAAAATGGGATATAATATATTTTAAATTGATTGAACACAGAGATGGACAACCTACAGTGTCAGAACCTCATTTGCAGCTCCCATGTCTTCATTTTTTCAGCTCCTGAAGCTCCTCATCATAATGGCTGAAAATTGGTTTCCTGCTATTTTGAGATAGGAGGCACATAAACCTATATTGAAGGTTGCAAATGGGCACATTGGCGATAGAAACAAAAAAATCTGTCTTTAGAATTTTCATTCTCTTTAAAATCTACTTTTGCTGCCATGTGGACAACCATTTGGTTCCACTGATCCCCCCCTCCCTCCAATGATAATTTAGATATTAGAAGATTGGGAGAGCAACAACCTGAGCTTTGTTATTGCAAATTTAAACTTAACATAGTAATGAATATAATTATTTGTTAATGAAGAAGAGGCTTCCTTTAGGAAGAATAATTATAATATATATCTTAGTTTTTCTTACCATGTCACTTGTTGCTTTAACAAAATTTCCTTTGGCAATCCTGCTACTTTTTCTTCTGCAAAACAAAAATAAAATGTTACATGACTTGAAAGAAAAAGCATAAAAGGATGAAATAGTCCTTGTTAAAAAGAAGGGGCAGATTCATTTAGAAAGGAACACATTTTAAAAAGCCAAATAAGCCTTGCTTCAAAAATGAATTGGTTGATCTTGCTGGAAAAATAACAAGTGTTTTCCAGTGAGCATATTTTGAATACTGAACCCTATATGTTAATAGTAAGTACAAAATATTCTTCTCAGGGGCTTAAAAAAAAAACTGCCTGCCAAATGATGTCTATTGATTGCAAGAGATTTATGAATGTCTCCTGAGAAATCGCTATGTTTTGACTCTGGTCTAAAGAAGGCAAAGTATTTGAATATATTTTCCAAGAATGTATATTGTCAGATTTGGAACTATATGTGTAAATTGTCTACTAAAAAAGGGTCTTAATATTTAATAAAGTGACAATAGTTTATTCTTATACCTATTTTGCTGATTAAAAATGCAGAGAATGTTTTTTTCTTCTATTTCAGTTGTTTGTGTATTTCAGAGAAGGGATCTGAGTAGCCTAGGGATCAAAACTGTATTATTTTCACTGAATATATTTACAGATGGCCCTGTTGAAAGTATGTGAGCAATGTCTTCCCATCACATCTTCATTATATTTCAGTGTCATTCTCATGATAATTGTTCAGCAAATTGAATTTTTGGCTTCTCAATGATTATAAAATCAAGCTCTCTAAATTACATCTTGCCAAAAACCCAGGAAAGGTGTTTGCAATAGGAAATAATCCAAAGGTGTAAAAACCCAAGGATACAAGCCAATTGATACAGACAGTCCTCAACTTATGACCAGTGATTTTATGAGTTTCCTTTATGACAGCCTTAGAACGGATGCTTTATGGAATGTAAACAATCACCAGCTGTTGTAAATGATTGTGTTGCCCCTAGTTATGTGACCACATTTCAGGGGCTTGGCAATCTGTTCACATTTACAACTGGTTGTCAAGTGTCCTACAATCATGTGATTACTGTTTGCAATCTTCTCTGCCAACTTCCCCAGAAAGACAATGAGGAATTGGCAGGGAAGGTTTGCAAGTGAAGGAAATGGAGAACTTGATGTCTGTTACCTTGGTACAGCAAGGTTTTCTCCCCCCCCCCCCCGCTCTGTGCAGGGAAGGAAAATTCTCCTGTGTGCTGGAGGAACAGACCCCCAAATCCTTGGGAACTGATCAGCCTTCTGTGCCTTTCAAGAGCTGGTGTTCCTACCATTTTTTCTCTGCCCAAAGGCTAATAAAAACCAGTGTTCTGAAAGGCACATAAGGACGCTGTGTAGGTCAGGGAAGTTGCATTGGGGGGGGGGGGTCAAGTGATTGGCACAGTGCAAGTGCCAAGAGGTTGGGGAAATTGTGCAGGTGGGGAAGAGTTATCCAGGCAATGTGCAACCTTATTTTCTTACTTCCTCATTACAAACATTCCCTGCTAGTTTCCCATAAGTAAAAGATTTGGTGGACAATCATGACTGAGTTTTAAGTTTCCTGTTGGCTTCCCTATTAACTTGTGGGAAGCTGTCAGGGAGCATTGGGAATGACAGTCATTGACCATAGCAGTGTGGAGGAACTGTATCAGCCACAACTTCCCAAAATTCCATCACCATGGGAGTAATGCAGTGGTTCCCAAACTTGGCAACTTTAAGACTTGTGGACTTCAACTCCCAGAATTCTCCAGCCAGCAGAGAGAATTATGGGAGTTGAAGTCCACAAGTCTTAAAGTTGCCAAGTTTGGGAACCACTGGAGTAATGAGTCCTAGCCTTGTGTAAGTTAACCCATTTGAGTTGCCTTGGTTCAAAAAATTGCGTATTCTGGATGCACATTTTCCCCAGTTAAAGGTTACAAGCAGGCAAACACATACAATAGTTTTATTGGCATATAGATTGTGCTGGGCAGTAAAATTGAAACTCGAGCTGCATGGCAATCAGGATTATTTCTATTTTGCCCAACATCAGAACAAAAGTAGGACATTCTGAAATTATAACTAATGAATGAAAGGAAAGGAAATTTAGTTCTATATTAAGCATCTATGGTGCTAAGAACTCTCAGCTGATCAAATGTTCCTTCAGTCAGCTTTTATATCAACCTATCATGTTGTCTTGTTAAAAGCACAATAGCATTTTGTACCTCATGTGATCCAATATCAGTCATTCCATAAATATAAATTATTTCTTGCAAACAAAGGGGAGAGGTAATAGGTTTTTTTCCTCCTTTATCTCTGTAGTATTCATGAAACATATTTTATTTATGTTGATAGTGAAATGTATGTTAATTTTTTTAAATTAAAAAACCCTTTCTAATTTTGGGTATTTATAGGATTTTTTCTTCTTTTCTAGTTCCATTTGCTTGCTTTCTTCTTTTTTGATTAAAACAAATGTACATTTATTTGAACAAGTTTGGTTATTCCCTGAGAAGCCTTGAAAGCTACTTTCAAAAATCTGACAAATAAGTTACTGTAGGTGGTTCCTGATGTATGACCATTTGGTTTAACTTTGGTTCAAAGTTATGATGGCTTCTGAAAAAGTAACGGCTGGTCCTCAAAATGATGACCATCATGTTATCCTCCCATAGTTACATGATCACAATTAGGGCAGTTGGCAACCAACTCGCATTTACGACGTTTGTGATTTGCCATCTTCCCAGCCAGGTTCTGGCAACCAAAGTCAACTGGAGAAACTGAATTTTGTTTAACAATCATGTGAATCGCTTAATGACCATG
>NW_013659221.1:205936-221889 GCF_001077635.1 Thamnophis sirtalis
GATCCTCAGACTGCAGTACATTTTATGTAAATACAGAGTGGACGTGTCCAACTTTCAGGGCCAGAAAAAGAAGGACCAAAAGTCTATTGTCCTGAAAAGATACGTGGCCTTGTGGAAAGGTCTAGAATGTAAACCCGAGATTTATAGACAGTTTGATTTCTTTTGTTTATCTGGAGTGAAGCAACTTATCAACTTGTGTCATGTATTTGAAGGTTCTGCTTAATTGCTGCCTAGCGAATTAAAATTTATGTTGGTACCAAAAGTACCAAAACGTCTGACAAATTTTGGATTTGCTTAATTTTTAAACAAGAAAAAACAATCCTATTAACTTCTTGGTATAGTTTCTTACCTCTGACACTATGTAGTTTATGATGAAGCATCTGTTTTAAGAATTCTGTTAACGTTCTTACAGGATTACAGCATTCTACTTAAAGCTACTTAATGATTCTATATTAAATTCTCACTGTTTTTGTTGTGGAATAAACATTTTTCACAATAAAAGCATACTAATTTTCTAGTTCATACTTTATGTAAGATAACCAATTATTTTAGGAAAATGATGGACTAGATTAAAATATATATTTCATAAGTTGATAAGCGATTGCCAGAAGAAAAACATGCATGTGTCTTAATTGTCATTATTTTTTCTCCTTTTCTCCTTGACACTTTCTTTAATGATATAAATTACTAATCAGAAACTGATTATGCCAAGCTATCCCCGGCATTACTTTTCTATGAAATATGAAGAAAAAACTGATTCATGTCAAGCACTGTTTTTAAATAAAAGTTGCATTTTGATTTTAATGCAAGATAATAGGTCACTTTACTTTGTACACACTTAAACTAGTACTCAGTGGTTTAAAAATAAATGCTATGTTACTAAATTAATTAATAGAAGAAAAGTTTTTGCACATTCAAGAAAGTTAATAGTATATAACTTACAAATTTTTAAATTTTTAATTACAATTAAATGAAAAAGTCTCATCAAATTAATATATAAACACAACTACTTTAAAAGTCTATAATGGCAGACAACATGTATCAACAATGCACTATTGTAAATGGGATATAGATTTGTACTTCAGTGAAAAATGTTAATTCCAGAATCCAAGCCAGAAAATGCAGATTTTCTGAGAACATAATAGATTTGAAATATTGTGTATATTACCAAGAAGTACATCCTTAACACAAAGCAGTTAATACAAGTCATAGTGACAATCCCATTGATATGATCCTCAAATATGTTGATAATAGAGCAAAACCAGACACTATAGGTAAATATTCCAATTTCTGAGTAGCATCCCCAACAGCAATATATTTGGTACTCATCACTTAGTAAACATTTCCTGACATATCCAATAATATACATAAAGCAATTTTTGTTAAAGTAGTACCAAATGTATTTTAAGATTATAGGAATCTAATTATATAGTATTTAAACTGCCCATTAATTGACTTATCAAGGCAGGACACTGAGGGTGGTTATTCCAAAGGTTGCATGAGTAACTAATACCAATTTGTTTTACTTCATTTAAAATATGTATTGGTTTATGAACTGTATTTAATTTGAGTGTTTGCTTTACAAATAGAAGAATTCTACTAAGGCTTCGGCTATAGTAGGGGTTAGCAACCTAAAACACTCAAAGAACCACCAAGGTCCTAACAATTGTTCAATTGTGGAGCCGACCGGAAGTCCAATTCCCACACGATATAGTCTTCTCCTAGTGTAGCTCCTTTTTCCTCTGCCAACTGGAAGTCTGGTTCCCCCCACCACTATAGAGTCTCCTCCTAGTGTGGCATCCTTTTTCCTCTGCCAACCAGAAGTCCGGTTCCCCCACCATAGCCTCCTCCTAGCACGGCATCCTTTTTCCTCTGCCTGTCCTAACCGAGAGCCCTAAACTTAACCCTATCAATTGTGGAGCCGGCTGGTGAGAGGGAGCTGCAGCAGAGGGATGAAAGAGCCACATGCGGCTCCAGAGCGACGGGTTGCTGACCCTTGGGCTGTGGGAAAGGAGAAAGATATGATTTTAGGGTGCAGGGCTAAATTTTCTCTGCTACTCCCTGCTCTACGATTTGTAGATTTGGAATAGTCTTCAACTACCTTCATGTATCTCTTAGAAAGATACAATGAAAAAAGGAATGTGCGGAAATCGTATTTCCATTCTTGGCTGGGACAATTTCATGAATGCAGTTTTGGCTGTCAAAAAATAATTTCTGGCATCATTTCTAATGTAAATTTGTATGCTTCCCAAGAACCTAAAAATCTCATTATTGTTAACACTAATTTAGTGTCAGTGTATATAACTACTCCTAACATTTGCAGGAAATTGTAGAGCAGTATAAAATACAGAGTTATTTGTATATCTTTCATCTGTATTCTTTGTCATACATTACACATTATTATTTTAGTTTATACCAGTATGAAAAAGGCTGATTTACCTAGAAAAAAGGATCAGAGCAATCCACCACTGTTCTTAGGGCTACAAAAATAAGGGATTTGAAATGTAAGTGATTTATGGACTGGCCATTCTGTTCAACCCACTTGCAGAACAAAATCCCTAATTTTAACTTTGTAGTTTCCAATTCACAAGGTGGGAAATGTCATTGGATTAGGGGGGGGGGGATAGTATTGATACAGCCGTGTCAATGTATTAGGTACCATTTTGAATAATAGAATATGTAGCATAATATCACTCTGGCAGTCATAACGTTACGTTTAGGTTGTATATATCTCTATTTACTCTAAAATGCGCATTAGAGAAGTTTGAAGGAAAGTTTTATTGCCATATTTGTGGGAAAGCTTTATAGCAATTAGTTAGTCTGGCTTTATCTGCATTAACCAAGAACCCCATGCTGGTTTGTGATACTATATCACTATTTCTCTCAGGTGAACCTGGTGTTGGGTCATCTGTGCCTATGATGCATGTCATGAATGAGGGACACAAATTGGTCCCAGAATACACTCCCTGTGTTGCAAATCATTCCCTTATTGAGTCCTCTTTATGACCCTTGTATTTTGCTGGCCACGTGCCTCTGAGCAGAAAAGACGATGCCATGACAGATAATCAATACCATCAAAATGGGCACCTCTTTGGTAAAATTCAGGGCAAGCTTTAGGAGATACGGTTTTTTCTTTTAAAAAACAAACCAGACAAACATTTTAAGAACATCCTGGGAATGCTTCCAACTTATTTCAGATCATTTTCTTTTCCTACCCTATGCTGGGCATAAATGTGAGCATGCAAACAACAACAACAAAAAGGATTATATTTTTTTTTCACAAGAGGCAATGTTTTTAAGGGATGTTGAAATTTTTTATCAGATACTGTAACTAAAAGAAAAAAAAAACCCAGAAAGTTTAAGCATATATAATTATTGGAGCTATTGGGTAAATTACCCGAATATTTAGCACTGGCTCCATTTTCATCCCATTGGGGAAATAGTGAGTAAATAGAACCAAATGGAGGAATAGAACCAGATTTGATCAAACTTTGGCCAAAATGTTATACTGATGAAAGCTGAGATGGAAAGATATAATGCTGTATTTTTTCTAAAAATCTCAGCAAGTAAAAGAATACTATGTACTAAATCCACAAATATACAGTTGCTGTTTTTGTAAATCGTGGTTGCATTTCAAGTCAATCTTACTCATTTAATATACATTAAGACTTCATCTTTTTCCCTTCTGTGTATTGATCAAGTCTAAACCTTTTATAATCCCTTTCCTTCCTTTCCTTTCCTTTCCTTCCTTTCCTTTCCTTTCCTTCCCCTTCTCCTTTCCTTTCCTTTCCTTCCCCTTCTCCTTTCCTTTCCTTTCCTTTCCTTCCTCTTCTCCTTCCCTTTCCCTTTCCCAGCATTTTTCTCTTGCCTAAGGTTATATGGCAGTAGAAGACACAATACAATTCCTGAATAAGATCTTCATGGTCGTTTTGCATTTTGCTATTTCAGTGTAATCTACTGCTGTTCAAGGCAAATTCCGTATATTAGTCATGTAGTAGAGTGGTTTAAGTAAAGTAAAACAAAACCCAACATTTTGATACACACAGCAAGATTTCAATACAATTTAACTGTACGATTTTAATAATATAAAGTTATACATGGAAACAAACAAACTATTGCAGATCAGAACATTTACCTCTTCATTGTAATATTCCATATTTCCCACATACCGTCTTCGTGTGATTTTTTTTTGCCCCCTCCCCTTTATCAACTGCTCAGGTTTGGGGAGGGGTCATATTACAAAAATGCCAGATCATTTTAGGTTTCTTATATGTACCAGCAGATATAAAATAATAGAAGCTTTGTATCTTTTAGGAAGGTCATGTGAAGGCCATTCATTTTTTCCCGTTTTGTTAATTTTTTATGGTATTAATGCAAATGATCTGGTCCTCTGAATTGTACTTTAGCTGGATGTGGTGTAACAGATTATTCCATGGATAAAACCAACATATGAAAAATAAAGCCACTTTTACTCCATGTGAATTTATTCAGTTAACTTGCACAAATGACATTATTTGGGGTTTTCTGATCTGCTTAAGATTATTGAGTTAGGAAATAGTATGGAATTCTTTTCTGTTCTTCATTCTATTAAAACATAAAAGAATAGATTGGAGAAGGGCATCCGTGGTTTAAAGTCAGGTGTTATCAATGTGCTGATGATATCAATTTTATTTTCCCCAGTTTTTGAAGTCATTGCAAGATCACTGTTACTATTAAACTTTAGTCTAGATGTTTTCATAAGCTGCGTCACAGCCAATAAAGCAATGCTATCTGACAAGAGGGTGTCTATATGGATCAGTGGTTCTTATTTTTGGGACTGGACAAGCAACAGGCACTGAAATGGATGCATTCAGCCCTTCAGGGAGTGTATTTTCAGTGTGCTGCTAGATTCATCTTTGTCAATTACAACCCTAATGATTTAATTATTTTGGACAGTTTGGACTTACTGATTAAAAATATAGGAACATACATTACTATGTGATGATTATTAGCCCAAACTGACCAATTTATCTCAGTTTTACAGGAACGGAAGTCACTTTCGGTGGCTTCTGATCTGAGTTCAAGGCATTGATGGTAGCTTTAAAACAGCTGGGGACATTGATATTTAAAGGACAGCCTCTGTTGTATCACTTGCCTAAATATTAAATATAAAAATTTGATGAGGGGTTTTTCCTCCACCTTCCCTTTATTCGAAGAAATGCAAATGTGAGACATGGGTTTTCTATTTGGCTTATGAAACTCTCTTCTCTCAAAAGCCTGGCTGGGACATGCCTTTGTTTTCTTTCAACGTTACATAGAGACCTGACAATTTATCCAAGTTTGTTGGTAGTTTAGCTTGGTTAATCTGTTTTATCTATCTTGGTTTATTTATCATGTGCTAATAAGTACTTTCATATTGATGTGTTTGTTGGTTTTATCTTCACCCTGAGTTCTCTTGATCCAGTGCAATTATCAACATTTTATTAAGCAAATAATTAAAGTGCACAGATGTAGGAGATACGAAATAGTAATTAATAGATGGGGATGATCCAGTTGATTTCTTCTGAATACGTACTACGACTCACCAAGAGAGATGGATAGTGATCGTGTAATATTGCATGCACGATAAAAAAATAACTATTGGGAGAGGACTGCAATCTCCATTTACTAAAGTTCACACTTTGAAGATTTGCAACAGCTCTGCAAGATAGTCTTGTGTTATTCCTTACTTTAAAGCTGGAATGATAGTTAGGTTTTGAACCAGAATTTTACAGCTTTTACAGGTTTGGGGGCATTTTAATATTTGGAGCTGGCAAACATCTTACTATATCTTCCTAGTATGTGATGTATTTCTTTTATTTCCCTTTAATTTCAGTGCACCAATGCCTTATTTGATCGGAGTTCACTTCAGTTTAATGGAGGTAAGTAACTTTCTCTTTCACCGTGTCTATATGTTAAGGCTGCGTAATGTGCAAGCACTTTAAAAGCCTAACTGGCTGTCTTATACTATTCCTGAAAAGGCTTCAATATTTTAAAATAAATGCAACTTATGGATAATTGGAAGGAAAAAAAAGAAGGCAAGTTGGTTAACCTTGGATTCCTCTGTTTTATATGAAATTCTCTCTAGTTGAGAAACAGAATAGAGCTTCCCATCTTCATTAGCTACAGCGGAGAACAGTTTCTTCCACGTGAACCCTTGAAGAAGTCCTAAACATATTGGCATCAAAAAGGAATGCTGAACATTCTCCCAAGCTCTTCTGGCAGTGGGCCATTTAATGATATCTAGACTTCTTCATGGAAGGGAATAGAATTATGGAGTGGGGAGGAACCAGGCAGAATCACCTGCTTGTTTCAAATATGCTTGCAATTATTTGAGAAGTTCAGACTGAGTGAGAATTAGTAAAGGAAAAAAAATGGCCAGAAACTATTATAAGAAAAATAATCTTCCCCATAGTATATCCATATATGATGGGCCATTTCATTTAACATATACATACATACAACTCTAGCCTATTCAACAGTATCATGGAATTGCTTCCATGATATCAATAGGGACATGCCTATATATTAAATGTACACAATCATGTGAGAATATAATATATTATCTGTTTCTTACTGTCTATAAATCTGTATCAGCTGTGTTTTATCAGTCTGTGCTTGCATTGGTCAAAAAAAAGGAAAGTTTAAGGAATCCCCTGCTAACCAGGCCAAATATCCACTTGTTCTAGTATTTTGTTTCTCACAGTGACTAGGCAAATATTGGATAAATGTTTTTATATAGTGACAGAAGAATCGGAGATCCTATTCAGGCATTCCAAGAAATAATCTGGACGAGTATTATTTCTAAGACTCTGAATTTCATTAATCATGGTAATGATGCATTATATAAGGGAATTCTTAATACACAATGCTGCCATGGAAATATTTATTTCTGACCTAGATTGCTTCATCTCTAGTTTGTTTGCTTGTTCATTTACAATTTAGATTTGTATGTTAAAAACACGTGTATGTTTTTAAATGAAAACCAGAAAGAGAAGCACTCAAATGCTTACGTGTATATTTTTTCTTATTCAGAGAGTCAAAAGCAAGTCACTGGAGGATGTGGTGATGCTAAATGTTGACACAAATACATTGGAAACACCATTTAATGACCTGAGCAATCTACCAAGTGAAGTGGTGAGTATATAGTTGGTTTTATCCTCTTTGTTATTTGAATTACTTATTTTTCCCTGCTAAGTTAAAAAAAAAAACCTACCTTCCCCCATCAAACATTATGTTATCAGCTATAGATTTCCTATTTAATGGTGTCTTGTTTGTTTGTTTACTTGCTTTTGACAGCTGAGGAAATGTTGAGTGGAACATCATATTTTTTATTGTGAGGAAAAAGGGGAGATCATAATTATAAAGCTTGCTGCATTCATTAGGCAGAGCAGTTTTAAATGCAAGAGTCTCTTCATCTCATCTTAATCATTATATTACAAAGTAGGCATTTCTGTCTGCCTAGTGGCATATCTTGCAAGGGAAAAAAAAGGAGTTTTTGAAGGCAAAAAGAAGGGGGCCAATTATCGGCTTCTGGTTCCCTGCCACCTGCCAGCACTCCTCCTTTTAATTAATGATCTGATGACATTGGTCAATATAATAAGAAATGCTTGTAGAGTGGGGTCGGAAAATGCATACTTTGATCTCCTTCAACTTTCTGAAACATTTATTTGTTTTGTCTAAATTACTTCAGTTTTATTTTAATCTCTTCCATCCTGCTGAGGATGGCATGAATTGAAAACTCTACACTGTTTGTCATTTGCTCTGGCAAAGCAACGATGCCATACTTATAATTCTATTTGTAAATTAAACTGCAAAATCTGTTTGTCATAAGAGACGTTGGATCCTTTGAAAATGACGAAAACTGTCTTTTGTCTGCAAAGGCAGATAAATTAACTGGCAGATACACTCGGACTTTGATCTCATGAAGTTTCTTCTTCTTCTGGATGCTTATAATAGGATGTATTCTACAGTTCATGTTATATAGACACTCCAAAAATAGCATTTTACTTTCTTTTGGTCTTCTCTCAACATGATTCTGAAAAAATAAATTCCCCACCACCACCACAGTTTGTTCATTTTTAAGACAGAATTCATATCAGAATATTTATTGATATATGTTATTTAAAACAATAAAAGCATAATAAATATTCAAATTAATGTTTTACTACTTTGCATTTGAAAATAAACTAACAAACATGGGTAATAGGAAATTACATGGTTCATTTTAAAAACTATTTTAAACAAATTAACATCAGAATAAATTTAAATCTCAAAATATTGTGATTATTGATGGAAATATATATTTTGATTTTGCACTAAGAAGAAGTGATCATTTATGTATGTCCCATATAAATTCATAGAGCTATAGTTGGGTAGTTTCCAAGAATACAGAGTTCTGAGTACAAAAGAGATTTCTCTTTTTATGCACCCAATGTATGAAGAGGTTCACATTTTTGCATAAATCTACTAAAGATGATCTAGGCTGCCTATATTTCTATTTTGGATTCTTCTGCCCTGTTTTTCTAAAAGACAATATGATTTGACAGATTGCCTAAAATATTTAGTAGAAAATATATATTTTCATCTGTTTATTAAAGAAAATTGGATTGAATAGAATGTCAATTCAAAGATTTCTAGATACTTTTATCTACAAGCAAGCTTGTATATTAATATTGGTGAAATAGAATCTTATGCATGAAAAGAAAACATCAATGAATTGTGGTAAGTTGTTAGTGAGAACATACTGGTCTGTTTATGAACTTACTCCATATGAAATCCTACAAACGTCTTATATTAATTAAAGTTTGTCTTTTATAGAATAGGCAGTGGAGCTTTTACAAAAATGAACATTCCATGTAAAATATTAACATAAGACAATATATTATTTGTATACTCTAAAAAGTTTTATTTTTCCCTTCTGGTAATACTATAGTTTATTTCTTTTACCAATTGTTTAACTGTCCTGATTGCTTCCATTCTAAATGTGCCTTTTTGTAGATCTCAATTGTTAATTAAAACCACATCTAAGCATAAATTGAAAGTGGAGTGCTTATCTTCTCTGCAATTTTGTGAGTTTATAGACCAAGAAAGGTTGATACTGCATTATGTACATATCCAAATGTTGTCTGTATGTGGCAACAATTTTGATGGTGGTTTTAATAATAAACAATAAACAGGATTGAGAAAGAATATCAAATAAAAATACTTATGTTATTATTCTATAATGCCTGAAAAAAATGTGAATCTATGCATATAAAATAAGGTTCCCTTCCTTGTGTACATTGCATCTAATGTCTTATTTGGTGTATATAATCTACTTTGATTTATTTATGTATTTATATATGTACCGTGTTCCCCCTGTTTTCTTTTGACCCCCAAAATAAGCACTTGGCCTTATTTTTGGAGAGATGTTGTTATTTTTGAGGTACAAGAGGTGCTGAGTGTGGTCACCTCATGGCTGCTGCCATGTTGCGCTGCTGTGGCAGTGAGGTGCATCGCTGGGCCTGTCACTCTTTTTGCGATGGCCATTAGCATGACAGAAGGGACACAGTGGCTAAGGTTGTGGGAGGGGCCATTAGGTAAGGGTGTGTGGGATGTGGGGGGCATATTCCCCCCCTCTCTTTCCCCCCCTCCGGCCTCACCTCCTCACCTCATTTTGTTTGCGTGGCAAGCAACTAGAGGAAATGGTGGGGACTAGCTACACATGCATTTAAATATTTTCAAGGAGGGCTTATTTTTAGTGCATGCAATCAAAAGCCCAATTGGGCTTATTATCCGGGGAGGTCTTATTTTCGGGAAAACAGGGTCTTTAGTATTTATATATTTTTTTATATTTCACATTTCTGAACCATCCATTTCCTTCAAAGACATTAAAATGTTTTATATATTAAATCTAGATTTTATATATTAGTGTTAAAAGAGATAAATTAGTGTATTACTGGAGACATATGCAAAATGAGCATATAAATAAACCTTTACATTTATTCTAGGAATCAAAAAAATGAATTCAGAATTGTTTCCAAATTCCTGAATGCTTTTTCTGGCTCAGCTTTTTATAACCCAAAAAACTTAAAATATTACATGATACTTATTCCTATTGTTGTATTTACAAGTCCAGGATTTGTAAAATTGTGATACATTCATGTTACAAGATCTCATTCATTGAGAATGAATAATTGCAAAAAAACGTTAGTTGAAATCTGAAAAACATTATTCTTTGGCAATAATATAATCAGTGGTTTAATACAATTATCTAAAAATTAACTTTTCAACTCATTCACCAAAACATTTAACTTACACTTACAGTCTTTATCCCTTCTATACATGGGAAATATGTTACTTTTTATTAGATTGACTAGGGGTCTTAATTATTCAAAGTGGTCACATGTGTCCTAAATTACCTGTCTGTTTTAGTTCATGTGGACCCTTCATGTGTTTCATTCTGTAATGTGTGTTAATCTCAATGGCTTCATTCTCACATTTGCACATAATAGTTTAGATTTATTGACAATTAATAATACTACCATGCCAATAGCAGTTTTGCTACTCCTAAAGTGTTCGAAATTGGAAAAATACATCAATGCAAGGCTTTTTAGGAACACTTTGTTTCTATTTCTCTTTTCCTGTCTTCTTCCAGGGATACCTAGCTTTTATAATTCATCATTTCACTGTAGATTTATCTTTTGGTTCAGAGACCTAGCTGCCTCCCTTACAAAAACAGTGACTCCCTTAGAAACAGGGATTTAGTTTAATTTAGTCATTCAGTTCTTCTTTCCTTATATGTCAGACTGGAATTTTGGTAGAAAATTGGAAATCAGTCAGGAAAAACTCCCCTTGGGTTAAAATTTTATCCTAAATTAGCCCCCTCAGCCTGATACCCTCCAGATGTGTTATAATTGTAACTCTCAAAATTCTTTGTCAGCATGATGTGCTGACTAAATTATATTGATATAATAGGCCATATTGCAGAGAAAATTCAGCAATCTGGCAGATTCCACTTTAGCAACAATTAAGATGTAGGATCTGCAACTGGCATTTTTGTTTTACCCGAGTTTCTCATGGCTAGAAGTGGTTGTCCCAGATGAGGAAGGGAGATGGACTGGTTGGGATTATTGTTTGGGCTATTGGGCACATTAGGAGAACATATTTTCTCATCATATAATGCCATGGCGAGTTTGGACATAAAATTCTCATCTTTTTATTCCCACCACCTCTTTTAGCACCTCAAGTTCCTCTCCCTTTCCCCCATTTCTGGGAAACATTTCTGTGACACATTTATGAAATAAGCATCATGGTGCAAATCTCTCCTCCACACACACAAACAATTTTCATTTATAAACATGCTATGACTTGAGAGAATTTGTTCTGCTGAGTAGTGGGGGAAGCTGTGCCTGTTCCTGGGTATTTTATGTGATAGATGCTGATTTCCCATTTTGATTAAAAATACAGAAATGAAGAATCAAGGGTGGTGCGTGGTGCATTCCAAGGGAAGACTTAGTGGACATGGAGGATTTCGGGCCTTGGAGTTGGTTTGTTTGTTGTTGGTTAATTCAATTTCTTAGTTACCCATCTCAGTTAATCACTCTGGGCAATTTACAGTTCACAAATATTTTTCTCAAAAAAAAAAGAAAGCTAAAACATTTAAAAACAACAATAAAGCATCCAGAATAAATATCCATAGCAGGCAACATACTTGGCCACTTAGCAGTAAAGCCAGGAAATGGGGCCTGTGACACATATTTAGCATTTCAGGTTCAGGAACATAACCAGGGTTTTAAGGGTTTATGAAAGACTAACAGGGTTGGGGCCATTCTAATCTATCGAAGAGAGGATGTTCCATAGAGCAGAGGCTCAGGACATCTCTCAGCCTGTTCCTCAGTTGCATCATACACTGCGGGGCGTATCGGGAACTCTGAATATGGAGAGGCCGCTCAGGTGCTATCTGATGCCACTTTGCATCAGATTGGTAATGTCAGTGTGTGTGTTTACTGATTTATTGGTGGAAAGCCAGGCTTCCAGTATTCCCTTTCTGGAATGTGCCACAGGAGGAAAATACCTGTGGCTTAGTTATTGAAGTTGCCACCGCTTCCTCTGTAGGTCTTTGCGGATGGTTAGATTCTAGAAAGGTTCGGCAGGGAAGATGAAACTACAACCCAGGAATAATTTTATCTGTTTTGATTGTACCATACGGCAGTGTTTCTCAACCTTGGCCACTTGAAGATGTCTGGACTTCAACTCCCAGAATTTCCCCAGCCAGCATTCGCTGGCTGGGGAATTCTGGGAGTTGAAGTCTAGACATCTTCAAGTGGCCAAGGTTGAGAAACACTGCCATATGGTACTATGGAATATTTGTTTTTATTGTCTCTGGCACATTTTTTTTGAAAATCTGCTGTTTCACCAGCTGTGTAGGAGTTTGGGGGGGGCAGGGGTACAGGACATTGTTTTTTTTTCAGACCAGAAAAGAAGATTAGGTTGGGAAAAATCTTAACGAGTTTTAAGTATATTTTTTTTAAAAAAACCTGGTAACTGATTTCTGAATGTATAAGCTCTTTAATGGCCTTCATTCTATGTGAGCAACAGGCTTTCAGCATTCCAAATATATCTACCATCTTCAATTATCTTTGCCATAAGATATATCTTAATTAATAATGCAAATAATGTTGGCTAATTCTGCGATATTAGGAAGGTGATTTCCATTTTGGGCAAATATTATTAGATAATCTTGATCCTTGATGCCATTTCTTTCTAAGGAGCAAGGCAGACCTCCTCCTCCTTTTGAAAGAATGGGATCCCGTGAAGGATGGTCAGTCCGAACATCCTTTGGACATAAGCCCATGTTTTCATAATAGTGCTATTCTTTGGTTATCATATCTTTATTTCCCAAAAATCTTTCAAGTTTGGTATCTCATTGTAAACATTCCAGAAATCAAATTTTAAAAAGTAGCTTTGTAGGCAACTGCAATCAGTTTCAAGTCTTCATTGCCAGCCATGCATCACCAGGATTCTCTGCCAGTAACTCCTTTTTTTAACTCTCATTGTTTATCTTGTGCCATCAATAATAGCATCCAGCTCCCCCTCCTTCTGTCAATCTTTCTTGCAGTTGTTGTCATTTTTCCCAAACATCAAAGTCTTCTCCAATGATTCTGTCCTTGGCACGTTGTCTTTCATTCTTAGCAATCTGATTCATTTTACCTGGTATTTATTCTTCTTGTAGCTCAAGTTATTTCAGAAGTTTTTTAACCACACCATCTTTCATAAGGCATTATTTTTTCTTCATTCTATTTTGTGGTGATTCATTTCTATCAGGCATATCTTATAGCTTAGAAAATCACGTACTGAACATTACTTTTGTATTTAATGTGAAGCCTCTGCACTTCAATATTTCCTCATAATCCTTCTCTCAAGTAGCAGATAGTCTTTCTTTCATTACCACAATTGTCATCCAACTAAATATTTAAGTCCAGGAAAATAAACTTTTTTACTGTTTCAGTATCTTCACCGTTTACCTGCTTTGGGATGGTTTTTCTATTAACATAATCTTAGATTGTTGGATGTTGTTTTTAGTTTAAAAAAACTTTTAACTACCTGGCTTTTGCAGTGTTTTCTTTTACATTCATTATTGTTTTCAGCCACCCAAGTAATATTTCCAATTTAATTTATTTTTATTAATTATTTCTTCCAGTGATTTTAATTTCAGTTTCTTCTATTCCAGCATTTCCAAGATATGTTCTGCATGTAAATTAAATATTTGGTGGCAATATACAGCTTACACATTTTCTTTTCCAAATTTTTAACATAATTGAGGTGCTTCATATTAAAAAAACTCTGTTGATTCCTAGGCATCATGCATATTTTTTAATAGGGAGTTATTTTAAAGACTATTGACAATTTATTGTGGCTTGGACATCAAAAGCCAAATTAAAAATAAACATTTAATGTTTCATTCACAGTGCGGAAGTCCAAAAGTATATTCTCATAGAATATTACATATAATGCCTTGTGATTTTTTTAAATTTTAATTTGTTATAATTTACATCCCACCATAAAAAGATAATTAGAATAAAAGCTAATGAGCATGAAATTCTCATTAAATTCAGGTCAGTCTAATTCATAAAATCCTTTAAAAAGGGAAAACCAAACTCTTTCTATGAAAGTAAACTTTTTTTGACAAACCCTTTCTGTAGAGAGAATTTATTAAATCGAAAAGCAACTTCTGGAATTAATAATTCCTGTGTCCTAGTGATCCTCAAAAGACTCTTTGCAGAAAACCTCAAATCACCTTGTAGTTTGGTAAGGGAGGCATTGGAAGAAATGTTCTTCAGTTATCCAGGTTGCACTACAAAATAGATTTTAGAATAGAAAAGCATAAAACAAAAGTGATATTTTAAAACTGAAATTAAATGATAATTGGTACAATTCAGAACTGGAGTAATGGATCCTTCAGATCCTTCGGAACATCACTTCTGTATTCTAGGACTTTGATCATTTTGAATGTATTTCGAAGTTATACTACTGCTAGGGGAGCTGCACTTCTGCCCCAGTGATCAGGTTGTTGAAATTCTAGTACTATTAAGTAAGTGGAAGTTTATTATTCTCCTGTGCGCTGCTTGGAGAGTCCAAGCATGGGTTAAATTCTGACCCTCTGCCCAAGGACTGGATTGAATTGTTTTGGCTACGCTTCCTGGTCTCCTCTTGAGGTCAGTTTTTCAATTCAGTCCAGCCCTTAAGGAGATATTCTAGAGTGTCTCCTATATTTTATGGTTTTTTTGGTTCATGGTATTTTTTTCCTTTTATTTCTTTGGCTTGGAATTGGTTAATTAGGTTTTTTTCCTTTACAGTAACTTACCATTTCATTTTGTCCCTGCGAGAGCCGACTCCATTGGGGAGTACCTGCTCTGCCACTTGTCCTGAGCTAAGCTCAGACGCTGGGAGCGGTCTCCTCCCGCAAGGTTCTACCGCCAGGATGGTCCGACTTGTCGACCCATGCGGTGAGACCCATAGTTGTTTTTTTTTCTTGCCGCGGCTGCTAGCTTTCCCTTCTTGCAGCTTTGGCCATATTGGGCCTGGCCATTTTGGAGTGGCCATTTTGCAGCAGCCATTTTGTTGGGGGTGCGCGGCAGTTCTCCCGGACATTTGGCACCGGTACTCTTTCTGTGCGGCAGCAACGAGGCGCTCTCCAACACAGTGCTCTTCTGAGGCCAGACAGAGGGACAAACGCAGCATGTTATTGGAGGCCTTGGCAGCAGCCCCCCTCCTCGAGCCTCCTTGCTGCACGGGTGATTTGGAGCCCCTCTCAACCTGGAGGTGCCATGTCCTTTAGGCACGGCCCTGCTCCTCGCTCCAGGATTGGCAGGAGGAACACCCAACACTGCACGTGCTCCTTTTTCGGCTGTCGGACACTTGGGCAGCTCCGGATTTTGGCGAGGGCAGACCTGGAGATCTGGGAGGAGCCAGAGGTTTTGGGACCTTCTCCCAGCCAGCAGGCCAGACCCTTCCTTTGCAAGGTGGGCAGAGTGGCTAGGGAGGCCACCAGGGGTTCCAGATCCCAGAGACCCTATGCTAGGGAGGCTTCCAAGGGGCAGGAAAAGCAGTTTCCCAGGGCCCTGAGGCAAACTGTAGCCCAGGTCCAACAGGAGGGCCAGCTGGGTTCCCCAGTGGGGCAGGGGCCTATCCAGTTGTGCCAGGTCTCCTTGGCTAGTGAGAGGGATCCACAGGGTTTTTCCTCAGACGGCCTTTCCAGGGGATCCAGATCCCCCTCTCCCTCCTTGGGGGAGGATGCGGACCTATTTGATTGTAGAGGCTTATCAGATGGGGAGGTTAGTCTTTCTGTCCCATCAGCTAGAGCAGTGTTTTTCAACCTTGGCAACTTGAAGATGTCCGGACTTCAACTCCCAGAATTCCCCAGCCAGCATTCGCTGGCTGGGGAATTCTGG
>NW_013659221.1:222889-237688 GCF_001077635.1 Thamnophis sirtalis
GGACTTCAACTCCCAGAATCCCCCAGCCAGCACAGCTGTGCTGGCTGGGGGATTCTGGGAGTTGAAGTCCCCAGGACTTAAAAGTCACCAAGGTTGAGAAACACTGATCTAGACCATTGAGCATGAACCTCCTGTGAGTTCCATGTGTATCTGTATAGAACTTATTATAGCCTTATATGCTAACTGCCTGAAAAATACATATAAGACACACTGTGTCTTCTGGGACTCAAGAGCCGTATTAAGTGTAAAAGCATATGGATCTTTACACTTTTATTCACACACAAATGTTAGTCTCTCTTCCATTCATACTTCACCTAAACATCCAATTCAGTGTTTCAACTTTCACTTTATCTCCCCTGACCTCCCATTGGGTCCTTTCTTCTTTTCCCAACTTTGTGATAAACCCTTTGAAAAGCAGATTGTGTTTTAAAATGTACTATGGGCAGTTATTTATAACGTACATTCTTGGGTCTACTATCTTAACTTGGGCTATATAACATTCGTTCTGACACTGAACTGCTTCAGAGATAGATAGAACTCATAAGCTGCACTAGGGTGATTTTATAAAAGCATTGTCATTACCATTTAGTTGAACCATTTCTGGCTCATGATAAAGTACACAGCATTAGTGAAATCTCTTCTGGCAGGAGAAAAAACACACATGGTTCTGAGTTTGGTAGCACAGAATAAATGGGGTTACGCTAAGAGATAAGCTAAATTTGAAAACCAAAGCAAGATTTTGCAACTCAACTGAAAGATATCTATTCCTCTTTATCTGAGACACCCAAATACATGGTATGATGGTGGCAAGAAATCTACAGAAAAAAGAATCTCCCAAACCACTTACTGTAAAATAATTAAAGCTTATTTATGTCAAGAGGCCTTGGGAAAAAAAAGAGAGCATAAACCAATTTGCATTAGCACTTTCCAGCATCCCCTGCTTTCATTTCAATTAACGGATCAGCAGGTGTACTTTGCAGTTAAAAAGATAAGCTATCAAGGAAGAGGATGGTTTTTTAGGCTGACCTGCAGACAACGGAGCTTGCCTGCTGATTGGGCTCGTCTCTCCCTTTACCAATTTCTGAAGTGTTAAATTAACTGTTCTCCTCTGTCAATGCAGGTCTCGGCCTTGAAAAGCCAACTGAAGAAGCAGTCCACCGCCACCGGGGACGGAGTAGCCAGGGCGTTCCTCAGAGCTCAGGTGGCCTTGTTTGGTTCCTACAGAGATGCACTAAGATACAAACCTGTAAGCTATCAACGTTTATCATTCAGGGGTCTGTTTTCTAATTCTGAAGAATGTTTGCGCATTTGAATTTTATCCATCTCGTGGCAGTTAGAAAGCTCCTGTGTTGTGCCATGTTATTTTTAGAAAGCAATATACAGTGATCAGATGAAGAAGAAAATATTTAATTATATCATGCATTTATTATTTTTATAAATGACTTAATTAAATGACTCGGGAGTATTAGTATGTTTGCCAACTTGAGTCATTTATAAATAGTCTTCCTCCTATTTTCCCCACCCTATAACCCTATGAGAGAGTCAGTGGCTCTCATACCCAAGGCCACTCACGTTCTCCTAGTTTCTCATTTGGTCTCTTAATCACTAAACCAAACTGGCTCTAAAGACACCAAATGCTTAATTTGCTCTTCATTTGTCTCACTTCTAATGTCCGTGGGTAAATCACTTGGAGAGTGTGGAGAGTACAGATTTTGGTTCTCAGGTTGCAGCAGTGAAGTTCAGGTAGTCAGAATTATGTCAGTGAATAAGCCAGAATTATTCCTAACATATATACTTCATTTATTTAGCTCCCCATTGTTGGATATTGTATTCATTTTTTTATTTTTATTTTCTATTATATTTTATTTTATTCACACAGCGACTGATTTAGTTTTTTTAATTAAGTGGGTAAATAGTCTATATTTACATGCGTGGTGCTAATATGAAACATTCTTTAAAATTATACATAAACACAGCTATTAAAAGCTCTTTTAGTTCATATATATGAATATTATATATTCATATATAAATATAAGCGATCCTGAAATTACCGTACTATCTTTCAGTAAAATGATGCTTTCTAAGTTGAATCTGTTACTTCATAATTTAGCACAGGACAAAAGTTACACTAATATAAAAGAAATGGTGGAATAGAATCATCAAAGTAAGGATACAAAAGCAGGGACAGAATGAAATGTGAATGGCAAAAAATAAAAATTAAATAGAATTGTTAAATTGTCCCACAAGGAATTATCTCATGGTGGGTTGTCTGTGGTGAGCTGTCTGTGGCCAGGTGTCCCATTTCCTCTACTCAAACATGATGGTATTTTAAAAGTATGTTAATTAAGTATATTAAAATCATATTTCTAATGTATGTAACATTTTACCCACCTTAAAAAAAATACAGCCTTTTGAGCTTGATTGTTAAAGTTTGTAAAGGCCCTTTAAGATTTCCTTAATTAGTTTCTCTTAATCTAAAAATTTATATTATCCCTTCTTGCATCATATCCTTGGACATTAATACTACAGGACATTAAATAACTGAAACAGAAGGTGGTACTCTTTTTGGCTTTGAAATTTCTCCAATTTTTCAAACTATAATTGCCAAGCCTTAGTATTATTTAAACAAAACTCTTGTTATTTTTTTTTCCAAGTTAAGTGGTGGGTGGTTTCCACCCTTGCTGAGATTCCAGTATCTTTTCTACGGCTTTATCTTTTTCTTGGCTTGGTTTCTGAAATGCTGCCAGATTTTTTAAAGTGAAGTATAAATCAAGTTAGTTGTTTATGTTCTTTATAATCTTTTAATGATATGGTTTTTGAGAAAGGTGATTTGTTTAGTGTATTACAGTATTTTTCTTCTTCCTGCTTTATCATGAAGAATTGCACGTTTATCGCACATAATTTTTCCCTTTCCAAAATATTTCACGTCAGCAACTGGATTTTAACTGCTCTTGTTTTCTTGATAGGTTTTGTACATAATAAATGTAGGGATACTTTTGCCATCATTTTTCGTCCACTAACTTTAACCTAAAGATAGGACTGTCATAAATAGGATTGGGATAACTCACTAAAGCAAAGACTTTACAAATGGGAAGTGTGAGATACATTGTCCAACTATTTTGCCTTACTAGAAGATTCTCAGAGAAGACCTCTTTTCCTTCCCCAACTTCTGTGACTGGCAGAAAATCTTCCTAGTCGGACAGAGGCTTTCACTATTCTGGCATTAAATTTCTTTTAAAAGTTATCCTTGTGACAAAGGAACAATTGAAAATGTTTTGCTGCTGCACTGTACAATTTATGAAGATTCATAGTGTGTTTTACAATTTATGAAGATTCATAGTGTGTTTTACAATTTAAGTAAATTGCAAGGGCATTCAAAGCCATTCGAAATGCAGCTATTATAAGTTGACTAATATGACAGTTTCTTTGAATATGGGCAAATTCTGTTTTACTCTTTGAGCAATTTGCTGTAATTATGTTTTTTAAAATTCCTTTTATTTTGTGTATTTTAAACTTTTGGTTTTAATGGAACTCTGACCAGTGAGAACAAAGTTTGTAGTGTATGTGTTACTGTAAAATGGCCTTTAAATCTTACTAAATTTCTTTGTGAAATGCCCTTAAAGAATACCAGTTGCAACCATTTGACTATGGTATGTTAGTCAAAGGCCAAAACTCATAAGTAAGCTAATTAATAAAATGATTATTATAAACCACGTTCTAATTGTGAATAAAAAGAATCATAATACATACTGTTATCTTTTTAAAGCAAAGATCTCTACTGAGCCAGCTTTGCGTTTGCTTTTAATTTTATAATTATAGGATTTAGCTTATTTTATGTCCATGATAATGATTTACTCTGAACTTGTGTGTCAAAAGTTATTTACAATTATATTAAGGAGCTAGTTTAAAATGTGGATGGAGCTTAAAAGGAATGTGTCCCGCTGTGCCTGCTAGCCCATGAAAAGGAGATGGGGATGTACAGAGTTCTGTGATAACTGTTATCAAGTGGACAGATATATTGTCTGGCCAAAAAGGAAAAGAAAATCAGTCTGATATTAAAAATATTAGCAGTCAGCTCTTCAGTGCAGAATTCCCAATAGACTTTGATCAAAATATACTTTGAGAGTATGTTGGAAATAGGCAGTTACAGGAGATGATTATGAAATGTATCCGAAACACCATAATTGGATCTCTTCTTTTCCAAAGGAGATGAATCCCCTAATCTGTTTCTAAGTATAGGGGTTATGTAGCCATAGCCCAAGATGATATAATGGTTTCAAGGCCTGTGCAATTTTTCTGGTTCACATATGCCAAAAGGATCTGAGTGTAAGATGCAGGGAATGAGTTGTGATCTATTGAATTCCTATCCCTGGCAATGTCAGGTATCCAGCGGTCCAATTGTTTCCCCTCTCTCTTGTATTTACTTGCATTTCTGATCCCAAAAGCTGCATATCGAATCAAAATGATTTGCCGTTATCAGTAATCCAAATAGACCATAAAAGGTCAACTTGATTATGAAATAGTTAATCCTAATCAGATTTCTTAGCAAGTTTTGTACAGACACTCCTAGAATAATCCTCTTTTAGGTATTTGCATTTTAGCACTAGGATCAAGAATTAAGAAAAGATCCATCAAGGAGTAGGAAGGACACATTGTGGAAGACCCTTACAGGGGCATTTCTTTTTTATATATATACTATAGTGCCAAAAAAGTGTAGACCAAAATGTAGACTAAAAGCCAATGTATGTAACACGTACAATATGTTTAGGAAAAGTGCATTGAGAAAGGATTTGACGGTTACAGTATGACAAATTGCCATGATATTAATAGTTTGTAAATGTTCGTTTGTACATAATCTTGGCTTTTTTCTTGGAGATGTCTATGCGGGGATAAGAAAGGAGAACCCTAGTCTTTAAACATAGGACTTTATGCAAGTGCCTAACTTGTAACATCTTTGAATTACTTTTAACTGTTTTAAGTTACATCTGGTTTTAGTCTCTATGACTCATCTCAAACAGATCTCCATACAGAGTCAATTAATTACTTGAGTTTCTGGGATATTGAAGTAATACAGTTTCCAATGATGGAAGGATTTAGAGGAGGTACTAGGTATGCACTCGTATCTAGCCTGTTTCAAAGTAGTTCAAAGACGTTTCTGTTAAAATAGCCATTTCCATTTCTTAAAATTATTCATGTTATCTGTTAATTTCCCATCCACCAGAACCCGAGGTGGCCCTTACTTTACTTTTGAAGTTTCAGGGGTTGTGTAAACATTAGAGGCCTAAAATAATTCTGTCTTTCATTTCAGTTTCAAAAAGTTTCATTCAATTATTTTCATAAAGAATTCCAGCAAATCATTTGTACTGTAGCAATATACATCAGATATTAACAGCCCATAATTAATACAGATTTACTGTAAGGTGATTGATACATAAAACCCTAACGTATTCTGAATTATCTTTGCCGTTTAATAGTTTGGAATTAAAGAATACTGTATTATTTTTAATACATAAAGTACAAATAGGAAGGCTGAGTTTTTAATTCTAAGAGAATTGTCCAGTGCAATTTTTCTCATGCTAGTCTTAGTGAAACGTAATCGAGGATTGTCATAAACTTGTTTCTACTTGACTGGTACAAAAGTATTCTGATAGTTTTTATTCAAATTATTATAGCAGTAGTAGTAACTTAAAGTCTTGGTGGGGGGGACTTCAAATATATAATTTTACATTTGTGGTGTTAGAAAATCACTTTAAACAACCCTTTAAGCTTTGCCTCGATTCTTATTGTGGTTTGGTTTCTTTCTGGAATGTGGGCACCCAACTTAAATATTTTGAACCCCATTTTTAAGCCATGAATAATACAGTTTTGTTTAGCTTGGTGACTTAAAAATAAATAAACCTTAACTGGAGTCTTTTGAAAGTATTTACTATGGTACTATTTATATAAATTATTTGGGGAATATTCAACATTTCTGAATAATTAAATTAGCGAAATGTGAATGCATCCAGCAGAGAATTAAACAGATATGAGGATTTTATGGAAAATCCATAGTTAATTTGCATAATCAAAATTTAAATAATCTATTCTGGATTATTGGGCACACTATATTTTGTTACAGAATCACAAGAAAAAAAGATCCACAGGGTCACATGAAGCAACTTGTGGCTGTAAAAATGTGCTTTTTTTTTTTTAGTTTTTCAGTATTTCTGATATATTCCCCAAACCATAAAAACAAGAATCTTTACTTGCAGAAAAGATGAATTTTTAATTGAAGTAATGGAATTTTTTTTAAATAATTAAAATGGATGTTAATTATTTCTAACCTGTTTTGTGCCCATAATTAGCTATTGATTGACTGTTCTTTTCTGAGCTACTTCAGGCATGACTGATAATGATTTTAAAATCTTACTGTTTACAAAATAATGCATTTTGGGCATTTGGTTTTCCTTACATTTAAAACACAGTAGTATTCTGTGTATGTATCATAGGGAATCTATTTTTAGTATGAAAAAAAAAGTTAAATTTACCAGGTTTAAAAATATTGCTTGCGAGTACTGCTATATGCAAAATAATTGGTGTACTGCAAAGAAATATTAAATAGAACTGTTTATAAAAATGTATATTTCTTATCTTTTTCAAAATTAGGGAGAGCCTATCGTTTTCTGTGAGGAAAGCTTTCTCAAGCATCGTTCCAGTTCTACTAAACATTTTCTGGAAACTGCGGCAAATCTCCAACTTTTTAAACAGGTATTTCTAAGATTTTTGATCTAATACTATTCTAATGCATGGAGCATATGCGTATTCAAGGACAGAGAAATGGATACAACATCAGTAGCAGTTTCTGAATTTTGATTCGAGTTGTAAAGGATTTTTATGATCTTAGGAGAAACCAGAATATAGCCAGGATAAATTCTTGTACATTTCTATTATAATCCCAAAAGGTTATTTCTAGTGACAACTCTTTGAGGTAATAAGAAATAAACCTGCTTCAATTAAAAGGTCTTGGGTTTCTTCTAATATATTTAACTGTATTTCTATTTGGAGTCATCCCTATTCTCCTGTGAGCATCCAAAATCTGTCTTGGCAGATTTTCTAATCCTCTAGAATAGATTTGGCAGATATGTGGGAAAGTATTAATAAATGGTTCTGAAACAGGTAAAATTCAGCCAATCATAATTTTAAGCCATTATTCAATGAATAGCTGTTTTTTTATATAAAAAGTTTTGGCTAAATATGTACATTTAATCCTGATTATTACTAATAAAAATAAGAAGTCCAATTTTCAAATGTCTGCTAGCTTCCAGATGGTCTCTTAAACAGCTCCCTTCAGGACTAGGGGATTTGCTGGGTGAGGTGGGTATGATGCAAACATATATGGAGAATAGAAGTGGGAGTCTACTCCCAGCTCCTTGATGCTCATACTTGTAGTCATGGATAATATAATTATCTTGGCATTATTTTAAGAGGCTTTCTTATGGATGAACACATTGCTGTCAGGGTAATACAATAAATAACTAAATAAACAAAACAAAATAGTACTTTTATCTTTATTGACTTCTACTTTCTTTAAAATGGAAAACCAATTTAGTAGGACCATACCATTCAGGCATATTTCCAGTTGTTGCTGTTTTTTCAGATGTTACAGCTAAATCTTAGTTTGACATTAATTGCCCAGAAGGACACGTCTTTTAAATTATACATGTCTTTCCCATTACACAGAGGGGAAAGTTAGAAGCTTTTTTAGTACTCTGATGTATCACGTTGAGGGGAATTTCTGTTTGTCATATCTTATGATCCTGGGTGATTTTCAAACATTTTTTTAAAAACTAAACCTGCCTCTAGTTCAGATGTTACGAGGAATCTCTGTTCTTTAGAAGTGGGTCCTTTCTTATCTCTCCGTTGTAGTCGTAGCAGAGCAGAGGAAGGGGTGAAAGGGCAGGGTTTCAGAACTGTTTTGTCTGATGAACCTCAAAAGCTAGAAATCAAATTGTGTATCTGGAATTGAGAAAAAAGAACCGTAGTTTTGAACTGTCTTGATATATACAGGCTTTGGAAGGGCTCCTTCAATTGTAGGTATTAGCTGCCATATGCCGTTGATTGATGGCAGAAGATGAGTTTCTCTGCTGGCCTGTTGGAAACCATTGTTGGATGAAGAGAACAAAATGATAAAAGTAGGAACAGTCCAGTGGTGGGTTTCAAAAATTGTTGGAACCTACTCTGTGGGTGTGGCCTCCTTTGTGGGAGTGGCTTGCCACCCATGTGACCAGATATAAAATTATGAATTAGTACTTAGGTTGGTCCAAGTAACTATTCAGAAACTCTGGCATTGAAGCATGCAAGTCTTAAAGCTGTCAAGTTACAAGATCCTTGCCAGTGGTGGGTTTCAAAAATTGTTGGAACCTCTTCTGTAGGTGTGGCCTGCTTTCCGGGTCCACTGGTGGAACCTCCTCTAACCGGTTCAGTAGATTTGACGAACCAGTTCTACCGAATAGGTGCAAACTGATAGGAACCCACCTCTGGAACAGTCCTAAAAGCTTATTCTAAGCATTGGATAAACATTGCAGTCCAAGCTCCAGCACAAAATAGAAAACATTTTCTCTGATTAAAACAGCCAGAACCTTAGGTACACACACACACACACACACAAACACAAACACACAAACACACATACACCATGTTTAACTAACCTTCTGGCTCTCTTTGAAGATATAGTGCAAAACAGATAAGTGAAATTCACATGGTACTAGGTAATTTTCATTTTAAGAAAAGTTTTTGTTCTTGGAATTTAATGATTGGTATAGAGATTTATGGCAGTAGAAGTGAAAAGTGCAGTTTCTAATTGGAAAGAATTCCAATAAGGGAAAGAAATGTTTTGAAACTATTTCATGCCATTTTAGTATTTCATATAATTCCTCCTCCTTGTCTTCCCAGCTGCATCTGATCCAAGACCTGTTTGTCATTAGGCATTTTTCAAGGTTACTGGAGCCGAAAGAGATTTGATTTTAAAGTGTTGCTTTAGGTTCAGTGGCAAATACTGTTTTTTAAACAGAAAAGAGGTTCAAAGAGAGAGGCAGATGGATGGATGGTATATGTGAAACAGCAGCAGGGCAAACATTTGCATTATTGTAATTCTGAAACATTTGTTTTGGAAAGTGAAATCTTAGTAATCACACAAAGAGGAAGCAAAAGCAGTGTGTAAAAAGTATGCATTACATATTGCACTATAAATTTCTAACATACACACAGCGTCAAGATGCTTACTTAGATTTGTTAGTTGAATATAAAATGCCTCAAATAGAATTGGTTGATAATTGAAATGGAGTATCACACACAAATACGTATTTCACTAGTTTCAGACATCTTTGAATGATTCACCATATACTGTATATATGTAATTTCTCTAAAGCCTTGAATGTATATACTTCTAATAATAGCTATTTTGGATAAGTACAAAACTAAACTGATCAATAATTTAGTGACCTAAGAAAAGGGTTAACTCTTTAAACTTTGGGGAATGTGTTTTACTGATGGCGTGATACTTGTGTGCATGGCTGCATTCTGCTAAGTCTAACAACAGAAAATGATTTTCTCTGGAAGTAGAGAAAACTGCTTTATCTGATTTGGAATAGAAAACATGATGTGTGTATGAAAAATGGATGAAATCCTTACCTGGATATATTGTTAAGAGCAGAACATTGACCAAGTTTTTGCACCTCTATTAAATTTTTATAAGCCCCTGTGCTATGAATTGTTCAAGATAAAATCACCGAAGCACTTCCAGTCTGGTCAAAACTAAAATATGACCTGATTTGACACATACATTAATTTTATTATTAATAACTCTCTTATTCTTTAGGCAGTGCTCTGAATTGCTAATAGGACATATTTGTGTCTTTTATACAATACCCAATAAATAGGTATATAATGTTGAAGCAAAGATATATAAAATCTTATGTTACTTAAGGTGAGGAAAAAAAATAGGTGGAGGGGCAAGAGTATTGTTCTTTTTGTCTTGGTGAAAACTGACAAACCCATCAAACACAATTAATGATGCTGCTATTAATTTTTCATGAACTCCCAATTTGTATTAACATTTTGTATGTATAAGATTAGACCCAAAACAAATATCTCCTTTCAGTTCATGCTTAACACTCTGTTATCTGACGTTCATAAATCATGGGCCTGGTATGAGAGCAAGGAATGATTTCTTAACTCTCCCTGGATTGATAATGTTTTGTGGCTCAAAGAATGTTTTCTGCACAGTGATAGTTAAAGGTGCTTTATCTCACTCTTGCTGTGAAATAATCCAGTGATCCCTTACCGTGGTCTGACCATGAACCAACCCATTTGGAAAAGGGCCAGTTTAAGGCCGAGGGAGAAGAATGTTAGCTAAGAAGAAGAAGAAGAGGAAATAATCAGTGATAACATGTCCTTGGTTGCTACTGCTGAGTCTGCCTTTATCTATCGGCCTCTTAAAAATGTATTCATGGAACAGTTTGTTTCATGTCATCAGTCTATCCATTGACAAGCATCAGATTGTCACTGACAGGTCTGTTTGGATAATCTGTGATAGCATATGACAGCCAGCCAAATAATTAATTTTTATTGGCTCCTGTGTACCATTTCAGTTAGCAGCAATTTGGTATTCATGTTGGAAAATGTGCAGTCAGTCAGATGATTTCTTTGTTTATCTCATATTTTGGCTACCTAATCTTGGCAAGGAAGTATTACTCCTTGAAAGTATCCTAAAAATTCCAGTACTTTTGGAGGGTTGAGAAAGATTTTTTTTTTTAGCTTTATGAAAATGTAATGTAAATTGAGAGTTTTTACAACACGTTGTTATTGCATTGAAAACTATACTGAGATTCTGAGTGTCAATAATTTAAACTTGGCAGTTTTAATTCTTTTCAGATTATGTATAGCAGGTTTAAAGATGCTGGTGGGTGGAGAATTAGAAACTTGCTTCTTTTTTTAACATCAATGGAGATTGTGACCCCCCCTCCCCAAAACCCGTAATTTTGTGAATTCTGGTTCAAAAATTGCTATTGATTATATTTCAAATCATCCTTTCCCTTTCCAAATTCAGCTTTAGAACCAATGAAGAATAAAAGTAATAGTGAGGGGTGGATGGGCAGATGATTATGTAATGAAATGGAAGTAGATGTGACCTCTCTAAATATACAGTACTTTCTAATAAAATTTCATTTATACAGTTTTCTTAGCAAAGTTATTATATCTTTGATACAAACTTCATTGCAGTTTATCGAAGGTCGACTTGCAAAGCTAAATGCAGGAAGAGGATTCTCCGATATATTTGAAGAAGAAATCTCATCAGGAAGTGGAGGTAGTAGACATATGCTTTATTACTTCTTGACCACAGGAAGGTTTTGATTAGGACACTTAATGAATCTCATGAAATGGTGACATTATTCAAATTTGCACTATTTGAAGTTAATATTTCTATAGAAAATATAGTAATTGGTTCCAGCTCAAAGGAAATGGGCAATGATTTTTTTAATATATTTTATGTATGAATTATTAAAGTAAAGGATAAAAAGAATATACTTGTAATTTAAATGTATGGTTAATACAAAGTCACAGAGAAGTTATAGAAAGCAGTTTTTTTTTATAAAAACCACGTCTACCAGTGATTCAAGCATACCAACATCTCATTCTAATTCTAATGTTGCTATTGCCACATTCATATATTATAATTCAATTGCACCAAATTTTCATTCTAGGGTAATAGCAAGGCTCTTCTTTTTAAAACTTTCCCTCTTTTCTTCTGACAGAACTTTCCTTTTCTCCATTTTTCACACATGAAGATTAGCAGGATGTAAAACCCCAAACGCAAAAGCTTCAATTAAGTTTGTGCCAGCCTTTCATTAAGTGAATTTTGGGCCATATTAAACACAACCTGGTATCAATTTACAATTCTCACTAAATCAAATATCACATTATTCACACTAATCACAACCTACCATTTCTTTCATTTCTCCTGCATTGATTGAAATAGTGAAAAATGACAATACTTTTTAAATTGATTTTTAGCAATCTGACCGTAGATAGAGTTTTTGATTAAATAACTAAAATAGAAATACTATTCAGATTCCATGTTGCTAAATATCCAAAATCTTAAAAAGTATTCTTGATTGACATTTTTGATCCTTTTGTTTAGTACATGAACCAACTTTCGTATAAAATATGTGTTATATATGATTCTTACCAATATTTTATTAAATAGTTGTTTCTATTTCAAATAATTGCAGTTTTCATCATATATATCATAAAAGTTAAAGTAACTAATGTGATATTTGAGTAGTTATAATGAAATAATAATAATGAATAAAATAAACACTCATTATTCTTACGGATGAGTGGTGAAATTAGTCTATGATTGTAATAAGGTTTTATCTTTATGCCTGATGTGAAATTGCTCCTATTAATTAATGCCAATTCTCTTAATACCAAAAAGCACAACTGAGGCTTGATTTAAAATCTTCTTATTGAATTAAGTGTTTCTTAAAATTTATGTCTCTTTAATTGTACTTCTGTGTGTTCAGTATGTGTTGCTATGAAGGTTTATAAACTTCAACTTTATATGATATCATAAACATTGTTACGGCAAATTGATAAAACTGAATATAATGATTAATTTAAAATGAAAGACTTCAGACTTCCTTGTTCATCTCTTTTTCTCAAAACTACATGTACAACTTTTATACAAGTANTTGCATATATGTATTGCCTATTGTATTTCATAAAAACGATGAATTAGCGAAGGATACATGAGTTATAACCAAGGGTTTACCCATACGCACTTCTGGGAAAGAAATATGGATATTATGTTCTATTTTCAGAGTTCTCAAAGGGGGAGCAGAGGGTTGGACTAGAAGACCTCCAAGGTCCCTTCCAACTCTTATCATTCTAACAAAGTTTATATAAAGACCAGAAACCAGCCAACTGCAATGTTTATAATAAGTGAAGCCAACCAGAGATTCTATCAATACTTCAAATTATTTTAAGGCCAGAGGAGCTCTTCACAACGATTCAGCTACACAACTCTGGCTTTATTGTTTGTTTGTGAGGCAGGGAGAACAAGAGGGAGGAGAAAGGAGAGGGACAGGACCCACGCAGTTTGATCTGGAGAACCTCTGAGCATCAGGCTCGCTTGGGATACCGGTAGCGCCATCCTTAATCGTCCGCTGCCACTCTCGCTTTCTCCGCGAAGTCCCTCACCTTGGGAGCGAGCTTCGGGCCCCGCGCCTGTTCTGTGCACAGAGTAGAAACACCCGGCGCTCATTTGTCAGCACTTCTTTATTCCATCTGAAGCTGCCCACAATTCCCCGTTCGGTAGGCAAGAGAGGATCGCAATCGACAACTGCTACAGCTGTCTGGCCCGGGGTCACTTGAACATATTCCATCTCGTTCTGCTGGGAAAGCTTTGTTCTTTTTTTATATGCGCCGCCGTCAGAAATGCCTTCAACTTCTGTTTCTGTTGTTGCTTTCCTTTGCTTTTCTTTTTTCTTTCCCCATCTGTGCCTTGATCTTCTGGAGGCTTGTTGCAGAATTCAACAGAGGTGGGAGAAGGGAGGGGGGAAACAGGGGGGGAACTTAGTGTGACTCCAGTGGTCTCTATTTTGTTTGAATGGTGGTTTGGAAATAATATTTTTGGAGAGGAGGAAAAACCGTCAGCATAATCATTGGCTTATCAGTGATTAAAATCAGGTGTTCTGTCTACCTTAAAAAGGCAAAATGAACCTCCTTACTTCCAGAAGGATCTTGTCACCTTCACAAGCGCGGCCAAAGGGCATTTCTGGAGAGTCCTTTCAGATCTTATAAAGCCCGAGGAGATAACAATTGCTCAGCGAAGTTAAAGCTGTTACTGGATTGACTGAATGGGATTGGACAATGGTAGGGTTGAAGGAAGGGCGCCATGGAGAAGTCAAAATTTCTAGAAAGTTCAGAGACACAAAGAAGAACAGTAAATGAGGAAGAGGAGGAAAAGAAGGGAGGAGGGGGAGGAGGAGGAAGAGGAGGAGGAGGAGAAGAAGAAGAAGAAGAAGAAGAAGAAGAAGAAGAAGAAGAAGAAGAAGAAGAATAAGAAGAGGAAGAGGAGGAAGAGGAAGAGGAAGAGGAAGAAGAGGAAGAGGAAGAAGAAGAAGAAAGGATGAAGAGGACGAAGAAGAATTGTTTTCTTGCAGACACTTCATTACCCAACTAGGGAATATCATCAGTGCTAGAAGGCAGTGGGGCTTCCGAGGAGGAGGAGGAGGATATCCATTCAGTTGTGTCTGACCTTTGGCAGTTCTATGGGCCAAGAACTTGCACTGCTTCTTTGAGTGTTCCATGCTCTGGCACTTTGGTGTCACTTTGGCTGGTGTCCAGCTACCATGGCCTTTGGTGGCCTGGATTCCTTTTACTGCTAACTCTTCCAGACAGAATTGTCTTCTCCGGTGGATTCCCCTGCATGACGTGGCCAAAATAAGTGAGATGCAGTTTTGCAATTTCGCCTTCGTCGCTGGCCAAAACTATCTAGGATTCGTTTTGCTCTTCTCGTCAGATATGCCAAAGGTAAGGCGGCGCCTTATTCCAATTTAGAATATGGGTCCATTTAGTGCAGTTTTACTCATGGCACCGATTGGCGATGGCTCTTCAGGGTCTTTCTTCCCTTGTGTGGGAACATCTCTTGAAGCTGTCCAGATCAGGTGCCCTATTCTGGATCTAGTATTTAGTATTTAGTATTTATTAATATTTGTATGCCGCCCTTTTCCCCAAGGGGACTCAGGGCGGCTCACA
>NW_013659222.1:169289-183230 GCF_001077635.1 Thamnophis sirtalis
GTTGGGGCATTCACAATTTCTGGAGGCAAACTGTTTCACTGATTAATTGTTCTGCCAGGAAATTTCTCCTTATTTCTAGGTTGGTTCCTTCCCTGTTTAGTTTCCATCCATTGCTTCTGCCATCAGGTGCTGTTTGGAGAATAGATTGACCTCCTCTTCTTTGTGGCAGCCCCTCAAATATTGGAACACTACTATCATGTCAACCTTAGTCTTAAGTATCATGGGAGCTAAAGGATTAGGAGAAACTAAAACTGGTGGGTTGGATTGATGTTGGAGAGAACATTAGAGAACATTGGAGATTCTTGGTCTATTGAAAAGAGTTTGAAGCTCACCTTTGGGAAGTGTATGAGGAAACTGTTAAGGAGAACCTTGGAGAAGGTTCAAAGAGAAGGAGAAGGATCTTGGAGAGCGATCACACAGACCAGAGATAGAAATAAGCAAGACAAAGTAACTCAAAATAGCTCTGCCTTCATTTATTTAATATAAAATGGGGCAGAGAAGAACTTTCAAGATTTTTTTCAGCTATATCCTGCACCAAGGAATTGCAATTTCTGGAATGATAGCTGTGTCTTTTTCTTTATTAGCTTTCCTCAAAAGACTGACATGATTCTTGAAAGTTTGTCCAAATATTTCTGTGTCCCATCTTATACTAAGTGGGGCTACTTTGAGTTTGAGAATTAAAAGAAGTAAAAATCAGCTCATTCTATTTTAGGGGCTCAGCTCCCTTACCTTAAACCGATTCTGAAATTTGGACTATATCGTCTTGACCTGCAAATGTTGGAAGCTTCTGAAGTAGACCTGAAAGGGTCTGGAATTGGGTATATGGAAGCAAGGAAGAGGTGAATAGCAAGTCCTCATAGCTCAGCTGAAGTGAAAATGCAGAGCAGGACAATCGAGCTGGCAACATTTCCTGGCTTCCTGGCCCACTAACCTACTTCGAGGATAATCACAGCGCACCGATAACACTACCACACTGGCGGCTTGTTTAGAAGCAACCAAACAATGGCAAAAAGATAGAAGAAAACCAAGATTGGGGAGATAAGATATATTGATTTCTATCAATTGGCAGCGGGGAAAGATTGTTTGCTAGCTCCAGGTCTGGTTGGTAACAAAGGCCTCTAATCGGGCAGTCATTTTTTAAGAAAACGACTGAGATGATGGAGAGGTAGACCAGCTTGTGAAACGACGCTGAAAAGTAGATCCAGTGAGCTTACGAAATGGGAAACTGATTTGCATCTGGGCAGTCAAAAAAGGAAGAGCAATAATTTATATCAGTGTTTCCCAACCTTGGCAAAATTTAAGACTTGTGGACTTCAACTTCCAGAATTCCCCAGCCAGCTGGCTTGGCAATTCTGGGAATGGAAGTCCACATGTCTTAAAGTTGCCAAGGTTGGGAAACACTGATTTATATGAGGCAATATCTGGGCAACTAGCAGTATCAAAGCGACACTTAGACCTACAGTTGTCTGCAAGTATGGTATAAAAAAATCAAGATGGCAGCCACCACTGGGCAGTCAAAGCTCTGTTTTTATGTAGTTGTGCATAAACTTCGATTGTACCATTGTGACCAGCATTCTGGTTTCTTGTTAACCGTCTCCTGTGGATTTCTCAGTTGGACCGGAAGCTTCTTTTTATGGATTTGATAAAACTGTTGGGTCACTATTGTTGAAAACTAGCGACAAAATACCCTGCCAGCACACTGAAGAGCCCCAAGTTGTCTTAACATGAATTTAGAAATCCTTTGAAAAATTCTGCCTTAGCAGACAATCCCAATCTCCCTTGACTATGTAGATGAGATGCCCTCACCCTCTTCATTTTATTCTCCCACCTTCTGTGATTTTTCTTTAAGTAGAGGAATCAGGATTGAATCTTTAGCGGAAAGAACATGACTCTACTACAGATTTAGACTTCCTCTTGGAAGACATTTAAAAACATCAGAATGGATGAAGAGACGTTGGTTTCTCACTCCTACCAGTTGATTTCCTGGAATGTTCTCTGTACTATATAGTAATTTATGAGAGGTATTTTATTTCCCCATTTTCTCTTGACCGTATGTAAATTTATAATCCTCAGAGTTATTTCCCGTAGCGCTCTTTCTTTCTACATTGAGACAATCCATGTTGTAGATTGATCCAATACTCCCTATCTTATTTGGGCTGCAGTTTTTGGTGTTTTCCAGTTCTATAATACTGCATATTCTTTGGATAGTATACAAGATTACTAGTTCTTTATTTTTAGATAGCCTCTCTAAAGCTTTTTCCTCCCTCCTCCCTTCTGTTGAAAGAAACATCCTTCTGGGTTTGGCTCCAAGTGGGGAAAAGGACACTGGAGACATGGAGGCTGCTTGGAAAGATGGTTTAATGGTGGACAGGACCACATGGCTTNGTGGCAAGAAAAGCCGTAAAATGGGGGCAAATTAATTTAACAAATGTCTCACCTAACAACAGAAATCTTGGACTCAAATTGTGGTCATAAGGCGAGAACGATCTATACAGTATAAGACCACATCTTAATTCCACCCCCCCCCACTCCCCCATGGCTGTCTCTGGTAGGAGACACTCTCCACATTTAGTCTTCCTTCTTCCCAACTCCCAGGATCAAATTCAGGTGTGAAAGTCACGGTAAGTGACTAAACAGAAACAAACCTCCCTATTCACATCCCTATTCTGTGTTTTAACAACTTAAGAGCCAACCTTTTGCACACAATTCGCATTTTCACATCAAGGCCATTGCAGCGATGCGCCAACATCTCTTGGGACGAGCAAAAGAAGCATAATTGTCCGCCTTCCTATCCAGATATGCTCCACTTTCTTTCTTCTGAATCTCAGAACATGTTTTAAAGCTTTTTCAAGATGTTTTCCTAGCTTTCTTAGAAGGCTGACTGCTAGCGTTCTCCCTCAAATTAGCAAAAATCCTATTCTGTACCGATTCGGTGAGAAAAAACGCAAAAGCCTTGCTCGAAGGAACCAGGAACCCTGCATTCGTTTTTCTGTGCAAATTTCAGTCAGACTTTTTGAGGGGTACCCCAATACTGCCCATAGTTCTACACGATCTCACTTAGCTTTGTGGCCATCCTGTTCCCCAAGGGCAAAATAATCTAGGTTCAAATACAACTGTCTAATGCAAGGAGAAAAAAATAATAATAAAAAATAAAATGGTTAAAAAATTGCACCTTTGCCCTCCAACGCATTGTCCCTTTCTGCTCATAATGAAAAAGCACCATAAAAATATTTTGCTAGCTATCATTGGAAGGATGAAAAAAAAAGGAACATCCAGAGCTAGAGTGGATTTTTGCTGCTTAACTAGCATGGCACTAAGATATATTCTTGTTTTTCTAAATTGATTATAGCATTACCAACTGCAATTATTACACTGAAACAAGAGATTTACATGGAGATAAATGTTTGTTTTCTTTCCAAACTCATCTCCCAAACATTGGATACGCAATGTTTTCTTGCATTGTATCAGTTGCTCTCATGCTCATTTGCACCTAATCTAAACTTCTCAGCTTAGAAGGAACACGTTTTCTTTAGAATTCCATTTTCCATCCCGATCCCTACCACTTCATCCTTAAGTCCCTCATACTGCAATCCTTCCCCACCCAATGCCTTTTCACTTCACGGTAGCGATGCTTGAAAGCAGCAAGGCATACCCAAGCCGCAGATTAAAATGGCCGCTGGAGAGGAAAAATGGCGGAACTTGTAGGACTTCAGACAAACACCAACGAAGGACGCACACCGGAGAGGCAATGCATCTGCCTCTGCAGTGATGTTCAGGGATCGGCCGAACAATCATATCCTCAAATGCTAATCTGCTCCCAAACTGGGAATTGGAAATTTGAAAAACTGGCCCCGTTCTGCATCATCTGCACTGCAAAAGACATGCAAAAGACTGCAGAAGATACAAGATTTAGATCTGGAAGAAGGATAGGAAAAAGATATAAAAGGAAATTATGCTTGGAGGTGGGGAAGGAATATGACATAATTTATTTTGGCATTTGATCAGGCAAGCCATCGGTTTATATAATTTTCTTCTTCCTAGCCCGTTTTTTTTTACATACAACCAGAAAACAAAAACTCAGAATAAGGAACTGAGTCCAGAAAGCTGGCCAGCCATGCAGAATCGGAATGCCTACAAATTTAATAAATAACTGCAACTTATATTTTCCGAGAGTAACACAATAATGCCACTCAACGGCCCCTCTATGCCAAAAGCAAAATTAGAAATCACTTCCCCCATCTTTGTTGCTGCAAGATGCCAGGTTTGGGATTACAAAGAGATGTCTTCAAGCATTAATTAAATTGTTGGTCCAATTTTGCTCATTATCTCCTAGGCAGAGAAATGGCCTCAATCACCGAGTTTGATCTTATGCAGCTTTTCTTAGCAAAGACAGGGGAGTTCTGCAAGATTTTATTTTAAGCTAACCACTCCAACCCTGGATCTCCTTTAGCAGAGTTTCTCAATCTTGAAGGGTGGATTCTTAATTCCCAGAATTCTCCAGCCAGCTAGCTGGCTGGGGAATTCTGGGAGTTGGAGTCCACCCACAGGAAACCATGCCAAGGTTGAGAAATGTTATACCCAGGTATGCATTTTCCATCCCATAAGGTCATGACTCTGCTCAAAATGGGTCAGCAGACTGTATGAACTGAAAAAGGAAGAAAAACAACAAAAATGTTGGTCTGCGATGAAAGAATGGATGATTTGGCTCATGGAATGATTCATCGGCTAAGCAAGGGTGGGACAGGAAGGCAGGCCAAAATGGGCTGCGCTTGTCTCGGAGCTGGAGAGGGAGGGACGCAGCTTTGTGTCAAAGCACCATCAGCCCAAGGCCGATTCAAGGTGCTCCTTATTTGTTTATTTGTTTTATTAATGATACACCTCTATTCCACCACAATCAAAGCGACAGGCTAGAGAGTGACAGTTCTGAAAAGTGGGTGCCATGCTTTTCCTTACTTTCTACAGTGTTTATGCAAAACGGTTCATCCTTCCTGATTATGTTGATCCATCACCACCGTAAGATTTCAAAAAAATCATGGCCTAGATGAAGTCTTTCTCTCCTTCCTTCCTTTTCTGTTAGCTGGACATATTCAAAGCTCCCCACCGCACTTATTCCAATCAGAGGAAGGACAACTCGAAATACGTACATGGACATCTGCATGCGCACAAAATCGAACTTTTCGCAATACATTGGATGGAGCGTTATTATTTATTGAAAGATTTATTTTTTTAAAAAAGTCGTCTGCTGTTCTTTTCTTCATCCCATCCTTGCTTTCTAGGGCTTAATTTCAGACATGCTTTCATTCTCTATCTCCTATCTCTCTTCTGTAATTTTCGCGTATACATCAAATTGTAGAAAAAGGAGGAGAGAAAAAAAATCACATTGCAAGCACTAAAATTATACGTGGCTTGCTATGTGTTGTGCAAATGTGGACAAAATAAAATACTTCCAAGTCCGCAAGTTAAAAATTATAAATCACTGAAAAGGAAAAAAATGACCTCAAGCAACATTAGTATAAAGCTATTGGACAAACCTATTTGCCATCTTCTAGAAGGACTTATTAATAACATAAGATAGGATGGGGGGAAAAATAAAGTCAAATAAAATTATTCCTTTGCCTATGGGAAAATGTTAGCCAAATCTCACAGAATGTAATAGCAATACCTCTGAACAAGTACAAAGTCTCTTATCTACAACACTGAAGAACTAGAGTTAGAAAAAAACACCCTCTTATTGAAATCTATACCTGTTTTACATCTGGATATGTTGTCTTTCACGCTTACGCATTCAAATGAAAATAATACGGATCAGATTACATTCTGCTTTACAGTTTACTCAAGCTGAGGGCTAGCAAAAGTCCTTTAGAACTCATCAAATTATACCTTAAATGACTTCCCAGGATAGAGATAAGAAACAGGAAAAGAATGCAGGGTGATCCTAACTTCATTCAAGAGTAAATCCCACCAGGAACAAATAGATCTATTTCTTAGCAAAAGGATCTATTCCTTCATTATTTATAGGGTTTGTCTCAGCATAAAGCCTAAAATACTTCTTGGTAGGAAAAAATCACAAGGTCATGGTAAAAAAAACAAACACCTACCAAGTAATATAAAGTTTTTTTTTAAAGGAAAAGAAATCCATAAAATAAAAAGGGATTAGAGATGAGGGTGGAGTGATGGATTTACACATACAAACACATGCTGGTTTGCATGTGGAAATAATTGATCTCCTTAATATCCATTTCTGCAACATAAAACTGCTAGATGTGAGTTTCTGCAGATTATGTTATTATATAAAAAAACCTCCATCCTTTAATGAGTTTTGCACCCAAACACAATTTTTTCCTTACGCCACAACTCATAATAACAATAATAAATAATAATAATCATCACAACAAAGATGCAGTGGTTGTTTTTTTTTAAAAAAAATATACAAGTTGCTTAACCAAAGGAGTGCTCAAAATGCACATCTGGAAGAGAACGTTCCCCCCCCCTTCCTATTCTATATCACAACGTCCTGTTTGCTATTATTCAACCGCCAAAGATGCGTTTGTTTTTCCTAGTTGCTCGCTAAACTGTTTATGGGCTGCAATGTCTTTCTTTTAAAATCTCGTTTCTTAAAGTACGGCAGCGGCTTCGTTTGGAAGAGAAAGAATACCCACGAGTGAAGTAGCTGGATGTCGGGAGAAAATACGATTATTTATTAATCAAGGAAGGGAGAGAGCGCGCGCGATCGCAACCGAGCGCTACCACTAAGCCCCTTAAACCCTGCGACCCCCACCCTCTCTCCTCCTCCTCCTCCTTTTTTAGGAAAGCCCCCAAAGCAGAGTAGGACCTGCTTCCGAAGAAACGCTCCCACTCCGCTTCGATTCCCCCCAAGGGAAGACACTTCGGATCTCCCGCCCTGCAAGTCGGGGCTGGATCGCGCCCTGGCCCCGCGCGTCGATCGGTCGCCTCTCCCACCTGGACGCCAAGAGAGAGGAGATCCACGTAGGGATCCTTACCTCGCATCTTCTACGCCGAGGTTCCCTTCTCTTTACCTCCCTTCTGGAAATAGCATGGAAAAAAACAGACCGTCAGAAACAAAACTCCTTGCAGAAGGAGAGGAGGGGAAATCAATAGATGCGGCGGAGAGCGGAGGGTATAAAGTTTCCAGCGTGGGATCCGGCCGGGTGGTTGGCTTCTCTCGATCGCTCGCTCGGCTGGTTCCTTCTCTTCTGTTTGTGTTTTGCAGCTTCGCCCAACAATTAAGGAGAAGTGGCTGAAGCGTCTTCCTTCTGACGTCTCCACACCTTCCTTTCCCCTTCCTTCGCTCCTTCTTTCCCTGCCAAGCGCTCTTGGAGAACTGCTAACCTACTTTCTTCCAGAGGTTGGTATGTACAAGAAGCATGGGAANTCTCTCTCAAACTTTTCAGCCTAGCTTCTGAAGATGAAAAAAACCAACTTCATGGCTAATCAACAGCTCAGGAATAGCAATTAAATGGGGAGGGGGGGGAAAATCTCTATGACAGTATTTTAAACTACTAAGTATTTCTATGCAAAAACATGATGGAAGATTGTGGGATTCCCCCCCCCCCCAAAATCTGTATGTATTTCTCTATTTCAGAACCTTGATAAATAACTTCAACAAATCCTCTAGTGTAATAATTAAGGAATGAGAGCTGGAAAAGGGGGAGGAGAATCAGTAGGATATTTCTTGCTTGTTGATTCCTCAGTGGCCGAGAGAGATAAAAAAAGAAAGACAGGTGGGAGGTTCTTCAGCTCTTCTGTATCATTTTGATTGAATCAAACATTTGCTCCCTTTTTTCTCCTCCCTCTTTCTAGTTTTATCCATTTCAGTGATCCAAACTTAACTTTAGGAAAACCTCTCATCTTGCCCAATTAAGGTCCATGTCTTTGCATCTTCTTTGGCCAGTCAGAGATATTTTGCTGCCCAGATGGAGGTTCATGTAAGGGCTACCTCAGATGCTGGTTTGTTTTTCCCCACAACTCAAAAGTGGTTCTGAAGATCTTAAAACCCTAAAGGCCTGAAGTGCAAAATACTTTATAGATTGCTTCCTTTCATGTCATCCAGGTTCGGATCTAATATGTGGTAGAGAGATTGTTGATCAGAAAGGTTGGCAGTTTGGTGGTTCAAATCCCTAGTACAGGTCTGTGTAAGCAGGGGGTTGGACTAGATGATCTCAAGATCCCTTCCAACATTGTTACTCGTATTTCTTTTGTCTGTGTTCCTATCCAACCCTTTCTGGAGATTCGCACAAGACTAGAAATTGCAAACGTACGGATGGATTTTGTTCACAGAAGGGATCAAAACCATTGAAAATTCAGTCACGATTAAACAAGTTTAGGATGATATGTAATTGTATTGCTTGGGATTTTGACTAGCTTGGTTAAGCGTGCCATTAAAAGACAGGAAACCAGTGGAGAATAGAAGAGGCTTTTTCATGGCCTGCATTCAGTGTTTCTCAACCTCAGTTACTTTAAGCTGTGTGGACTGCAACTCCCAGAATTCCACAGCCAACATTTCTGGCTTTGGAATTGTGGGAGTTGAAGTCCACACTGCTTAAATTAGCTGAGTTTGAGAAACATTGATTTCACCTATGGAACTCACCACCCCAACAAATCAGTTAGCACCATCTTTGACAAACTTTTATTATGGGGGTCTCTGAACTTGGTGATTTTCTTACAGACGTTTCATTACCTAGCTAGGTAACATCATCAGTCTTTTACTAACTGCTTAAGATGTACCTCCTACAACTTGCTCTTACTGTGGTTTACTATATGAGCTAATATTTATTCAAATTTTAAATGTACAGGTAGTCCTCAACTTATAGCCTTTCAATTAGTTTCAATGGCACTGAAAAAAGTGATTTATGACCATTTTTCACACTTATGACCATTGCAGCATCCCCATGGTCACAAGATCAAAATTCAGAAGCTTGGCAACTGGTTCATATTTATGACGATTGCAGCATTCCAGGGTCATGTGATCCCCTTTTGCGACCTTTTGACAAAGTCAATGGGGAAACCAGGTTCATTTAGCAATTGTGTTCCTAATTTAACAACTACAATGATTCACTAAATTCATTTTTGGGGCATCCCTGAGACAGATAGGTAGACAGACAGATGCAAGTAGAAAGCCAGTAATCTGATTATTGTATGTCATTGGCAGGGAGAAACATAAATGTTCAGTCCTTTTTTGGAGGCAATGTCATTAAAGGAAAATAATCTTGTCTAAATTAATCAAATGACTTGGATTGGCAAACCGTACTTTAAGCCACCCCCCCAAAAAAAATTAGGTTTGAACCCAATTCATTTGAATTAATATTAAACTACATTAATTAAAGGCTTGATATATTATCATTCTCCACACATTTAGTACATTTCCCCATCTGTCAAAATCTGCCAATGACATTTGGAGGAATTGTGGGGGGGGAGGAAGGGGCGCAGAAGGTTGGAGGTTGGTTAAAGACGCAAAGCTGTCCCCATTTCTCTTCTATTGGGGAGAATTATATCAACTTTTATTCCAGGGTTCCTTAAATTTTTCAAGGCCACAAAATTCCAATGCATTTTTTTTATAAATGAAGGCCATCTGTACCCTTTCTTGAAATAAATAAATAAAATCTCGGAACATCACAGCTTATAATATTTAAAATAGTAAATATAATAATCTTTATTTCCCCTTGCACAGAATACATTGATTATAGAACGTAAGCTTTGAATTTGCACACGATGTTTCATCAAAGTTTGTTAATAGAAGATTTGGAGTCGGCATAATTTTTGACTTAGGCCAGTGGTTCCCAAACTTGGCAACTTTAAGACTTGTGGACTTCAACTCCCAGAGTTCTCCAGCCAGAAGAGCTGGCTGGAGAATTCTGGGAGTTGAAGTCCACAAGTCTTAAAGTTGCCAAGTTTGGGAACCACTGACTTAGGCTGTTGGTAAATGCTGAAATGCTGGTCATGAGCCTAGATAGAAGGACATGTTAATTCTCCTCATACGACCATGATTGGGAACAGAATTTCCATTGCTTAAAGTAAGATGGTTGATAAGCACATCCAATTTTACAACCTTTTTTGCCACAGTTGTTAAACAAATCCCTGTGGCTATTAAGTGAATCACAGTCATTAAATGAATCCCCCCCACATTGACTACGCTTGTTGGAAGCTGGCTGGGAAGGTTACAAATGGCAATTCTATGACCTTGGGATCATGCAACTATTGTTAAATGCATACCAGTTCCTAGTTGCCCAAATTATGATCACATGACTGTGGGGATTCTCCAATAACTGCAAGTGCGGAGACTAATTTTAAATCACTTTCTGTTGTGGCCCGCCAGCAGCCAGCAGAGCTGGCAACCGATTTGGTCAGTGAGGAGGTTGGGGAGGAAGATGGGCCAGTCCTGGAGTCTGGGGAAGGCTCTGATGAGGGCTCTGTGTCGGAGGCAGAGAGGGGGCCAAGGCCATCTGACTTATCAGCTGCCTTCAGAGTCAGACATCAGTGAGGCAGACGAACAGCTGGAGCCTCTTCCCAGTGTGCGCAGGCGCAGAGTTGCCAGACGAAGGGAACAGCTAAAGAACAGGGGTCGACTTGGGAGTAAGGCCACAGGTAGACAGTGAATGGCCCCTCCCAGAAGAAATAAAAGAGAGTGAAAGGGGAGTGGAGTTTGCAGGAGACAATTAGTTCGCTTAATTGGTTAATAACACTCAGAAACTCACTGCCAAATTCCGCAGAGATCGGCCTGGCAGCTCTCCAAGCCAGATAAGGTCTGTGACTGTAAATCCTCCCTCGAAAGACTTTGCTGGATGTGAATGAGTAGAAGTCACAGTAAATTAATACAAGGTTTTTTTTGTCAGGATAAAGTGTTTGCTTCATGCTCTTTAGGAAGCCTCGGTCAGAACACTTTCGTCAGTGCTGTTGTAACTATGAGCAGATGCTAAACGGATGGTTGTAAGTCAAGGATTACTTGCGTTTTTCTTAGGGCTATGCAATTATGTGCTGATACGCATCTGATGCCAAAAGCAACATTGATCTGAATGTCACAGGAATTGACGGACAGCCAATTTGGCCTTAGATTGAGATTTTTATGTGAGCTCTCAGGACAACTTCATAGAAACCAGGCAGCCCTCGATTTACAACAGTTCATTTAATGACCGTTCCAAGTTACAACCGCACTGAAAAAAGCGACTTATGACCACTCTGATGACCGGTTGCAGGATCCCCATAATCACATGATCAAAATCCAGACGCCTGGCAACTGACTCATATTTATGATGGTTGCAGTGTCCTGGGGTCATGTGATCCCCTTTTGCGACCACCTGACATGCAAAATCAATAGAGGGAAGCGGGATTCATTTAATGTCAGCCTGATTCACTTAACAAATGCAGTGATTCATTTAACAACTGTGGCACAAAAAGGCCATAAAATCGGGTGCAATTCACTTAACAGCCACCTTGCTTAGCAATGGGAATTCTGGTCCCAATCGTGGTTGTAAGTTGAGGACCACCCGTACTAACATGTCTTTCTACGTAGGTTTGTGACAAGCATTTCAGCATTTACCACTGCCAAAGCCAAGTGTTATGTCAACTCCAAGCCTTCTCTTAATAAACCTTGATGAAACATCATCTCCAATTGTGGATTTGCTTAACGACTGTGTGGTTCACTTAACAACTGCAGCGGTTTGGTTAACAACTGAGGTGGATAACATCATTAAATCAGTCTAGGCTCACTTAACAACCTCCTTGCTTAATAATAAAAATTATGACCCCAAATGTGGTTGTAAGTCGAGGACTACCTGTATGTAAGTTTTGAGAAATCTGAAAGAGAGAGAGGAACACGCTAAAGAAACAGTTATAAAAGATATTGATTGGGTCCACTGGAAAATCCTTCTTTGGCAATTACTGCGCTGACCCCAATTGCAAATTTTAAAGTATTTGCTGTACCAGCACAAAGGTCTGTAATAAGAATTTTATAATGTACTTTCTTGGCTGCCCGATTTGTGAGGCGAGGCCGCCGTGGCAAAGGACGATAATAAGAATGCAAACAGCAGCTTGTGTTTATAAGCCTATTAGGAGCTTATGTAATTTGCCATCCCTGGGTTACAAAGCTTTCGGCTCCCACCTAAATAAAGGGCATTGCTCTCTTGATGAACGGGGGTAGCAGTGCCGAAGAAACACAAAGGGCAAAGGGAATTGGGTGCTGCTGGTAGTCAAAATGGCTTCCGTCTGCTTTGGGATGTGGGTTTGGCAAAGAGGCTTGTGCAAACCATCTCTCTGGTGGTTGTCGGTGTCGTCGTCATCATCATCATCATCATCATCATCATTTTAGCCATTGTCTATCCAATGAAGGATGAAGGCCTCTTCTGTGTGATTCCAACCAATACGGTCCTGAACTTGGTCATTGATCCACCTTCTTTTAGATTTCTTTTGTGGATGCTTTTTATCAAGTGGGATTCATTCTATGGCTGCTTTGGTCCTTCCTATGTGACCAGCTCATTCCCATTCTTTTACTCTCTTGATCACGGGTCTCCTACCTTGGCAACTTTAAACCTGTCAGACTTCAACTCCCAGAATTCCCCAGCCAGTTAGCTGGGGAATTCTGGGAGTTGAAGTCCGACAGGCTTAAAGTTGCCAAGGTTGGAGACCCAGGCTCTTGATGATATTTTATACTGCCATTTTATACTGTCTTTATACTGCCATTTTATACTGTCTTTCTATCTTGTCTTGAGATGCCGAGCGTGTGTCTTTCCCATGACTCTTCACGCCACTCATAGCTTTTGTATCGATGGCGAGGTTGGTATCCATATTTCACCAGCATATGTTGGAAATTGTGGCACAATATGCCTTCAGCTTGCTGAGAATGTAAGCTTTCATTTAAAAAAAAACAAGTTCTAGCTCTGACCCTTTTACCTTAGTTAGCTTTTGTCATTGTTTCATTGTGTACAGGTAGTCCTTGACTTACAACCATTCATTTAGCGGCTGTTTGAAGTTATAATGGTGTTGGAAGAAATGCCCATCTGGGTTCATTTCCAAGTGGGGAGAAAGACACTGGAAACAATGGTGGCTGTTTGGAAAGATGGTTTTAATGGTGGACAGGATCACACGGTTTGAGGTCCAGGGCAGGGGTGGGTTCTAGCCGGCGTTACTATTGGTTTGCTCATGCATGCTGCATGCGCGCTGCACGCACATGCACAGTTCAATGGAAATTGTCCTGTGGAAGCGCAGAACTCAAAAATAAAAATGGCGGCAGCGATGGTGGCAACCATGGAACCAGGTTCGGGGGCATAGCCAGCCTGGGTCGCTGCTATTTCTACGACCCAGGGTGGCATACCACTACTGGTTGAGCCACCTCTGGCCCTGGGCAGGAACAGGGCAGAGATGCTGAGAGTGCCTGGGTTTTATGCCCTCTCTGGGCTTTTGATTTTGAGCTTGTATACTGATTGGTTGTCAGACTCTCATGGGGCCATGCAGTGGCAACTCTGTAGGTGGTGTTTTTGAGTCCCAAGTTTGGTTGAGCCGTGCTGGGTGATGATGTAATGAAAGGACTTTGGGCAATTCCTACTATAGCTCTGCCTGAAGGAGGTAAATCTTTGTTATGTAGAATAGATTGGCTCAGGCCTTAATGACCCATTGACAAAGGTGGTGGGGGGCTGAGTTTCTGCCTCCCTTTTAGGGGAAATATTCTGTCCTTTTAATGTTTCCTAAAATATTTCATTTTTCTAGGAGAGAGGTGCGTGCTAACTTCCTACAGTGGCACTGAAGAAAGAGACTTACAATCGGTCTTTGCGTTTATAGCCATCGCATGGTCACATGTACAAACTTGGGACACTTGGCAACTGGCCTGTGTTTACAATGGTTGTAACAGTCCAGGATCATGTGATTGCCATATATGCAACCTTCCCAATTGGCTTTTGTCAAGCAAAGTCAATGGGGGAAGCCAGATTTGCT
>NW_013659223.1:96182-106520 GCF_001077635.1 Thamnophis sirtalis
GTTCGATATCCTAATTTCAGTTTCCCAAGGACATAGGAACAGAAGTGGGTTTCTACTGGTTCTGACCGGTTCAGCTGAACCAGTAGTAGCTGGGCGGCCTGGGTCGCTAGAACCGGCAGTGACCCACCCCTGCTACGCCCCCAAACCGGTTCTCCCAGTGGTGCCTTTTTGCTTCTGCGTGTGCGCAGAGCAATTTTTGTTGTACTGCGCATGCACGCAGGTGGGTGGCGCGTCCCTGAGCGAACCGGCAGTAGCGGAACCCACCCCTGGGTAGGAGTATTAGTGTTAGCAACACACATGGTTCTGAGAGAGACTCTTCTGTTGGGGATGGGAGAAGAATCAAAGTTCTGGATACTAAATATAAATAATAGCAAAACTACAAAGAATCTTATTTCTGGGGAATTGCCTTTGTCAAATGTTTGCAACTAAAGCGACAGAGTCTGCAGCCACCAGTAAATTTATTACCAATGAATAGTTGTTTAGTTGCTAAGTTGTGTCTGACTCTGCAACCCCCTGGATAATAGCATGCTAGGCTCCCCTGTCCTCCACGGTGTGCTGTATAGAAAGTTAGCAGCACCTACCCCTCTCCTAGAAGAATGAAATATTTTGGGAAATATTATAAAAGCCTGTCATCTGCACCTCCATAACTATCTGGTTTAGCTCTGCAACCCAACAAGACAGAGGATAATTAGAACTGCAGAAAAAACAATTGTTGCCAACCTGCCTTCCATTGAGGACCTGTATACTGCATGAGTCAAAAAGAGGGCTGTGAAAATATCTACAGACCCCTCAAATTCTGGACATAAACTGTTTTAACTCCTACCCTCAAAATGATGCTATGGAGCATTGCACACCAGAACAACTAGACACAAGGACAGTTTTTTCCCAAATGTCATCACCCTGCTTAACAACTAATTCCCACAACACTATCAATAATTTACTAAGTGTATTACTATTATTTTTGTCTTTTCTAGTATCGATCTCTCCACACTTATGACTATAAACATGTTGCTTGTATGTTTACAATTTATATTGTTTTTATTTGTTTCCTAGTACGATTTGATAGGTTATTAGTAACCATGACTATCACTAAGTGTTGTATCTTTTATTTCTTGATGAATATATTTTATTCTCCTTACTTACACTGAGAGCACATGCACATGCACCAAAGACAAATTCCTTGTGTGTCCAATCACACTTAAGAAAGAATTCTATTCTATTCTAACAGGCAGAATATTATATTTCCCTAAAGGAGAAACATGCTCTTGGAAAGAAGCCCCCACCTTTCTTAATAGCTCCAGCAGGACTGGCCCAACCTATCTACAAGACAAAAGACCTTCAGCTCTAGGGTGATGGGATTAAGATATGACCCCTCCAGGACATTACAGGATTATCTAGCAGCAGGGGATGCTGTCATAAGTGTGAAAAACAATCCTCAAGAATTGCTTTCAGTGCCATTGTAACTTTAGACTTAGAATAACTTTATTGTCACTCTGAATGTACACTAATCGGAATGCATATTAAAATGAAATTTCCTTGCATACAAGCTCTCAAAGGGACACCCCCTCCAATATACGCTACATACACATGACAAAATAAATAAATAAATAAATACAAATGTATGCCTATACTAGTGGTGGGATTCAATATTTTTTTAACTACTGGTTCTGTGGGCGTGGCAGGAAAGGTTTACTGCAAAATTCCCATTTCCTCCCGATTAGCTGGGATTCTGATCTTCAGGATATACACTGAAGATTTAATTTTATTGTATGTGGTGCAATGATAATAAAGTAAAGTAAACTAAATAAGAAATGTTCAATGTTTTCACAGGACCGGAAAAAAACAAAACTCTCAGACATTTTTTTCAAACAGCAATGACTCAGCTTATTCAACAAATTTTATCGGCCATCATACGACTTCTATTGTTTAAGAGAGTAGAAAGCATTTCCTGCTAAGTATGTTTCTGAAATTATTATTTCTGTTTCAAAACTTCCCCATAAAATTAGATAAAAATTACCTCACAAATCTGAACAAAATAACATAGAATACATTTGGCAAGGGAAGAAACCCAGGATTAAGTTTAAACTTTTGCAAGATGTAAAGAAAAGAGGAGGATTCGGTGGAACAGAATGGGAATTAAACAATGAAGCAGCAATGCTAACCTGAATAAAAGAATGGATTGATTTAAAAAATAATAGATTGTTAACACTTGAGGGCCATGATTTGCATCTAGGATGGCATGCCTTCCTGTGGTACAGGAAACAGATAGCACATCAATATTTCCAAAGACAGGCATTATTAGAGACATGGAATAAATTTAAGAGGAAAATTTATGGCAAGGAACCCATTTGGCTATCAACACTAGAAGCAGTAGTGCATCCCAATCTTATTGATCAGGAAAAATAGGTCACCCATAAAGATATACTAGATAAAGAAGGGAGATTAAGATTGAGGCAAGATTTAAAAGAACAGGGGATAGATCTGGAATGGTGGTCTTACTTCCAAATCCAATCATGCTACTCAAAAGATATGAGAGAGTGGGGTATTAGTGGGGAGTTGGTGGCAATAGACAAGATTCTTTTGGAGACAAATGATAAATTGATAAAGAAGATTTACAAATTCTTATTGGAATACAATATGGAAGAAGAGCAGGTCAAGGAGACAATGGCTGCATGGGCGATAAACTTTGGTTATAATATACATTTGGACAGATGGCAAGACTATGGGAAAGGAACAGGAAAATAACATTGTCAATACCGTATAAGGAAAACCTATATAAGATGTTTTACAGGTGGCACCTTCCACCCGCAAGAATCACCAAAATGTTTAGAAATTCATTGCCAAACTGCTGGAAATGTGACCAAGAACCAGGTAAGTACTACCGTATGTGGTGGTCGTGCCAAAAAGCCAAAATATACTGACAGAATATCCAAAAGTGGTTGATAGAGATAACTGAAGAGGAAATAGAATTCACACCGGAACTATTTCTCTTGGGAATTATAAACAAGAAACACAACAAGGGGGTTATCTTTTTAACTATAAGTATTATCATGGCAGCAAGAATGGTCTTTGCCCAAAATTGGAAAAACAGGGAAACTCCACATGAAGGGGAAAAATAATTAGGATAATTTTGATCTGCGCTGAAACGGACAAATTGAAGTGGGAAAGATGAAAGATAAAGATGAATCAGAATATTATAAGATGTGGGATAAATTTTATCGATGGTTGGAATATATAAGGGAAAGCCCAAAATAGGCCTGAGCCAAGATTTATAGAATGGAGACTAGAATTGTGTATGAAATGATAAATGTGAGAATGTACAAGATAATCATAAACGAACACGGCTGGAAATAGGTTACTTTTTTTCTTTTTGTAAATAAGGTATGGATCAAATGTCATAAAAAGAGGGTGGCTAAAATGTATGGGTGAAAACTAATCAAAGAGAGAAGCAACTTAGAACTGAGGAGAAATTTCCTGACACTTAGAACAATTAATCAGTGGAACAGCTTGCCTCCAGAAGTTGTCAATGCTGCAACACTGGAAGATTTTCAGAAGTTGGATAACCATTTGTCTGAAGTGGTGGAGGGTCTCATGCCTAAGCAGGGGGCTTATTTATTTTATTTTATTTATTTTGTCAAGCATGTATAAGATAACAAATATAATTATGAACACAGAAAATGGATACAAATAAGTGGGGACAGTAGGACAGGGATGGTAGGCACATCAGAGTGCTTAGGCACGCCCCTTACAGACTTCTTAGAAATGGGGTGAGGTCCACGGTTGACAGTTTAACGTTAAAATTATAGGGGTTTGAGCATGTAACAACAGAGTCAGGTAGTGCAGTCCAGGCATTAACCGCTCTGTTGCTGAAGTCGTATTTTCTGCAATCAAGTTTCAAGCAGTTTACCTTGAGTTTGTATCTATTGTTTGCCCGTGTGTTATTGAAGTTGAAGCTGAAATAATCCTTGATAGGTAAGACATTGTAGCAGATAATTTTGTGTACTACGCTCAGGTCATACCGAAGGCGGTGTAGTTCTAAGTTGTCTAAGCCCCAGATTTCAAGCCTGGTGGCGTAAGGGATTCTATTGCGAGCAGAGAAGTGGAGTTCTCTTCTCATGAAATATCTCTGGATTCACTCGATTGTATTAATGTCCAATATGCAGTGCGGGTTCCAGACAGATGAGCTGTATTCGAGAATAGGTCTAGCAAAGGTTTTATATGCCCTAGTTGACAATACAATATTACTGGAGAAGAAGCTTTGTAAGATTAGGTTAACAACTCTTAATGCCTTTTTGGCAATGCTGTTACAGTGAGCTCTGGCACTTAGATCATTAGAAGTGATCTTTAGAAATGAGTACATGAGTAAATTATCTCATTCATAAATCATTAGAAATGAGTAAATGAGTTGGACTAGAAGACCTCCAAGGCTCCTTCCAACTCTGTTATTCTGTATTCTGTGAACCTTCTCCACTGCTATCAAGGGTGAATTTTGCAGAGCCATTCCTTTGAGTTAACTCTACCCAACAGGAGCCTATTTCCCCTGATCCCTGACAACCAAAGTCCATGCTGTGTGCTACAGGCCAGTCCTGTTTGGCTGAGGCTACTTCCAGAAATAAATCCTCAGCATTTCAACAACACAGCTCTTTGGATTCCTCCTGCCGACATCCCTCAGTGATAAACACTGGCCAACCAGTAGACCTTTTACCCTGGAAGTGCCATTTGCCCATTTCCTGCCCTCTGGCTTCTTCAGTTGATTCTCCTGAAACTTTTGGAAATTATGGAAGGACCCAGCTCTCATGTTCTCTTAGACAAGGAAGGCAGAGGTGCTACTGATCCTTCATCAAGGAGGCAGTGTGTGTACATTTTGATTACTGAGGTAGAACATGAAGAATAACGTGTTCTAGGTACGCCTAACATATTTGCACATGTAAATCTCTCATTGAGGCTAATTACACTCAGCTCTCTATAACTGTGATTTCAAACCTGGTGGCATGCAGCGCCCTCTTTGTGGGCACACAAGTTCAGCTCCACTGCGCATGCACCTCCCACCAGCCAGCTGGTCTTTGGGTCTCTGCGCACATGCATCGGGGGGCGGGGATGGGCGGGACCCCCAACGTGCACAATTGTGGGGTGGGGTGAATGCACGTGTGTGCAGAGGCAGGGCACATTCACGGAGGCTACGCACGCATTGCATTTGGGGGGTTCGGGCGCACTTTGGGCACCAAAGGTTAGTTATCACTGCTCTTGAGTAACTTGATTCATTCAGCTGCTGTGGTACACTTAGGCATTGTTGATTTTAATTTGATTTTAAAAAAGACATTTCAGGAATGAATATAAATTCCGAACACATGGAAAATTCAACCAAGTCACAGCCATTTTTTCCCCTGTTTTATCAAGACACATTTTTTTTAGAAGGGATGGGACAATTCATTATAGGGAGAAAAAGCTCATTGTTCTTACAAAGCAAAAAAAGTATATATATTTTTACATTTCTCATTTATCCCCAACACTAAATCATTTGAAAAAAATTCAACATTAAAAATTAACACATTTCTGGATTCTACCAAAACGATCATCCCGATAACCATACCGTAAGAAGAGCTGCCTGTTTAAAATCCAACATTCCCTACTCCGCCTGGATTACAAGAACCATTTTTCCCGTCACTTTCTACTGAATTATGATTCACCTCAAAATAGCCATTAGTGGTTTCCCCCCCAAAATGGATTATGCATGCTGGATGGCTAATGGAAAGGGCAACAGGATTGTTAAGGACAATGCCGTGGAGCAATTTCATCACTTTTTGGAAATGACTATTTTGTGATTGGCCACACACAGACTCTGACAACCATTTTGTGGGTGAACTAACCCACTCTATGACAGCAATTCTTTGAGAACACTTATAACTTGGTTTCAGAATAAATGTATAAAAACTGCTGGTACAAAGGATCTTCATATATCATGACGAATCTGGCCAGTTGGTTGTAGGGATTAAGGTGCTGGCCTAGAAACCAGCAGATAGTGAGTTCTAGTACTGTCTTTGGAATGAAAAGTGATTTGGGCCCAAATACCAGGAGACGGTGAGTTGTAGTCCTGCCTGAGACATGAAAGCTAGTTGAGTGACTTTAAGCTAATCAACAGGAGATCCGTTTCTAGTGCTGCCTTAGTCATGAAAGGTAGCTGGGTGATTGTAGGGCAATCACCAGGAGACAGTGAGTTCTAGTTCTACCTGAGGCATGAAAGCTAGCTGGGTGACTTTAAGCCAGTCAGTCACTCTCAGCCCAATCTACCTCACAAGGCTGTTGTTGCGGGGGGGGGGGAATAGGAGAAGGAAGGAATATTAGATATGTTCACCACCTTGAGTTATTTATTAAAAAAATAATAAACGTGGGATATAACACAATTAAAAAATGGGGAACCCCACCCCCCTCCACCCTCTGTTTTTTATAAGAATTGTTCAGATGCAACTTTTTAATTTGGTTTTTTACGCTACCCTTACTATTTTCCTATTGCTTCTGTTGTCATTTATTAGTTTATCTCAGCAGGTTTTAGCAATCAAGGCGTTGCAAAAATAAAGATTTTGAATATGGATAAAAACTGCTTTGACAGCCTAGTCCAGCAAAAAAATATATGCTAAGAGACATTCTGAATTCATCAGATCTGTTTGCTTTGGTTCCAGGAGGGAAAGTGTGAAATTAGGCTGAAGCTACCATGCCTAAGACAAAGCAAGAGGGATAGCCAGAAGTCCTGTCTATTCAGGAGACAGATAAAGAACCAAGTCCTTAAAGAAACAATGCAAGAATGTCACCCAAATCAAACAAAAGCCTGGCCTGAATACATAGCAGCCCCCTTCCCCTAATCCCATCAGTGGTGGACAGTCTTGGGAATCAACAAAGCAACTAGGGTGATAAAAGGAGTCTTGAAGCCCACCCACTCTTTTTCACTCAGCTTTGAATCCAGACCTGGAGGTGCCTGGGTGAGAAAGATGTGGGTAAGTTATGGATGAATGCGTGTGGGGAAAGCAATTGTAACAAGTCAAATTTTGCTGTTATTTAAAATTGTACTGGGTTAAGTTTGAAAGTGAACGGATTGTGGCTGTGAGTGTGTGAGTGACATAAGCTGTGCCCAGGAGCATGTGTGTAACAAAAGAGAACACAGATGTAACATGCCTTCCCGTACCCATCGAAAATTTCTTAACTGATTTTCTTCTTCTAATGTTTGGGTCTGAGAGCCAAACGTAAACCAGTGGCTTCTAATCTTTGTTCTGGAGATCTCCGCAGATCACTTAAAGCGTAGCTGATGGTCCCTGGAGTAGGGACCGACATTAAAACAACAACAACACTATGACGTTTCCCCAAATCATTCAAGGTCTGATTAATTCACTCAATGTTCACAAAACCGTTATCTTTTTTAGACGAATATAATTAAAAAGGAACACATGGGCAACCAAGCCCACACACTTTTGGTTAGGCAGGGCAGAAATTTAAAATCGCTTTGTTACGTATCCAGATTAAGGAGGGAAGCCAGTAAATAAAAGCTTCATTCAGGTCCGCCACCAAGGCGGGAAAAAATAGTTTGTTCCTATTGACTGAAGCGGCTGACAGCTCCCTGTAAAAGGCGAGGTGACAGTTTACCTGTGGTGATGGGTAAAGGGCTAATACTATCATGCCTTAATCCCATCACCCTGGAGCTGACGGGGGATATCTTTGTTATGTAGAATAGATTGACTCAGGCCTTTTAATGCCCAATTGACAAAGGTGGGGGCTATTAAGAGTGAGTCTGTTTCCTGCCTAAAAACATGTTTCTCCATTTCTTACCCAGAGAAATATAATATTCTGCCTTTTCAATATTTCTCAGGATATTTCATTTTTCTAGGAGAGGGGTGGGTTTTAACTTCCTACAGTAATAAAGAGCATTGCATCAGGTCTATCTCTGTCTCTTCCATCCTCTCACTATCGAACAGGGCTCATTATGATCAATCATTCATATAAATAACACAGGAATCAGGGATCATCTTAACTGATCAAGATCATTTTTTAGGTCACTGGTTGACTGCAGAAACTCTGAATTTAGCCCTGGTAAGATCAGCACTGCAGAGGTCTATAATGAAAGGCCTCCATCCACAGAGATTCCTTGGATGTATAAAATTCAAAGATCGTTTTCATTGCAGATCACAGTTGTTAATAAGCAAATTATTTTGCAAGAAAAACAAATCAGGAACCTGAGTCTCGCCCTCGGTCCCTGTGCTGTACATGAGTTCAGAGGAAGCGGAAAAGTACTCTTACCTCAATGACCTTGAGAAGCCAAGGACAATAAAAAAGGCCATTTTTCCACGTTACTGTGCTGGATTTCTGCTCCCCTTGGTGCTTTTGTGACCTAGATCAGAGCCCCTCACCTCCTGCCAGTTTGTTCTTAAACGTTTCTTGTTCTTGTTTCTGCTTTCACATTTCACTTTCGCAATGAAAGTTCAGTAGGGACCGTTGTAGAAAGTTTGAATTCCATTTTCTCTTTCGTTTTGTTTGGGTTTGGCTTTGAGGCTGAAATGAGAATTCTTTCCTGGGAATTGGGGATAAATGTTGGGGTTTGTCTGCATGCACATCGAGAGCAGCAGCTGTCCGTCTTGCAGCCCCAGATTAACATATAGGGCTGGAATCCAAAGGCATCCCCTCTGATTCTTAACTGAATAAACCATGGTTAGGTGTGGCCAAGACTCTTGGAAACTCCACTTTTATCTAGCTGTGGGAAGTGGGGAGGGGAAGGAGAACATTCACTAAAAGCCTCATAGAAAAGGGAGCAAAAAAAAAAAAATTAGACCAAAGACAGGTCAGAGCTGAGTATGGTATGGATGAGTAACAAGTCCAGTTGCCTTTTGAAAAAGCACTTTTGGGATGGACCAAAAATGGTTTGCCATGTTTAAAACTGCAGTAATTAACAACGATCAACATTGCAGGGCTGTTGTTGCATGGTCCTTTTTGATCGCCACAGCCTGCAATAGAAGTATAACGGAACGTGATAAATGTTAATGCTTAATAGTTTTCCTTTAAAAAGAATCACAGGATTCAGATGAAACAACAGTATAACAGAGTCGAAAGACACTTTAACAGATTGGAAGGGACTTGTAGGTCATCTAGTCCAACCCCCCACCCAACAGGAGACCCTGCACCATTTCTGACAAATGGCAGTCCAATCTCTTCTTGAAAGCTTCTAGTAATGGAACACGCACTACTTTGTTGTGGTTCAGCAGGAATATATGTATTGTTCTCGTCTTTGAAAGCAGTACTCAGGTTCAGCCTGGGCAAAGAGGAGATGCTTATCTTCATTTCTTCGTAGCTCTATGTAGACGCACTTTCACAGCTGCCTTCTATTGGGTTTGAAAAATGCGGGCCACTTAAAACCTCTGCCCTTTTTCTATCTCTGCGCTCCCAGTGACGTCGGCCGTTTTTGTCTCCGCGCGCATGCGCTTTTCGCTGTCGGGAGAACGCTTGTTCAGGCGAAGGGGTAGCTAGGCCGAGAGAAGCCGGGGGCTCGCGTAGATGTCTTCGCCGGAGGAGGCGTGGGTCGCGCCGGCCCCGGAAAGGGACCTGCCGCTAGAGTGGGAAACGGATGAAGAACGCATGGCGTTTCTGTTCTCGGCTTTCAAACAGAGCCGGGAGGTTAACGCCACCGAGTGGGACAGCAAGATGGGCTTTTGGAGCGAGCTGGTGTTGAAATGGGGAAGACGGAAAGGAGGGATCTGCACCTGCTTGAGGGAGCTCCAGCAGGCTTTCGAGCGCCGGGGGAGCGTCCCTCTCAGCCTGGGCACCGTCCTCCGCGAGCTGCTCAGGTGAGGCCCGCGGTGGGGGGAGGGCGAGAGTGCCTCTGAGCATGTGCTGATGGCCTCCCACAGTTTCACTCCAAGATCTGCTTTTTTCCAGGAAGGGGAAGAAGGGGAGGCCGTACTTGACCTCATATCATTTTAAGATATATAACCTTTATTTCTTAAAATGTGTTTCTTTTTAGTCCCACGTTTTATTTGTTTTATTTCTATTGCTTTCCATTTCCATCAGACAGTGTGTGATCTGGGTACAATTATTTAAACAGTCATAATCCACATATTTGTTGTTGTATGTGACACAATAATGTTAATAATATAACAATATACTAATGTAGTTGCAATAATATATAACATCTTTATCATCAAATTCTCTCCACATTAATATTTCCTTTTTGTATCTCTCTGGTTGTTGAATTGTTTTTAAATTGTGGTATTGTTTGTCCATGTCTTCTCCCCCCCCCCGCTTATTTGTATCCCCTGCCCCCCCCCCCTGACTTGGGTTGTGAGCCGCCCTGAGTCCCTTCTG
>NW_013659223.1:171960-182079 GCF_001077635.1 Thamnophis sirtalis
AGAAGAACAGGAAGGAGGGAGGGAGGGGGAGAAAGGGGAAGGAAAAAGAAAGGAGAATGAAGAGGGAAGGAGAAAGAAGAACAGGAAGGAGGGAGGGAGGGGGAGAGAGGAAGGAAGGAAAAAGAAGGAAAGGGGAAGGAAAAAGAAAGGAGAATGAAGAGGGAAGGAGAAAGAAGAACAGGAAGGAGGGAGGGAGGGGGAGAGAGGAAGGAAGGAAAAAGAAGGAAAGGGGAAGGAAAAAGAAAGGAGAATGAAGAGGGAAGGAGAAAGAAGAACAGGAAGGAGGGAAGGAGTGGGAGGAAGGAAGCAAGGAAAAAGAAGGAAAGGGGAAGGAAGAAGAAAGGAGAATGAAGAGGGAATGAGAAAGAAGAATGGGAAGGAAGGAAGGAAGGAGGAAGGAAGGAAGGAAGGAAGGAAGGAAGGAAGGAAGGAAGGAAGGAAGGAAGGAAGGAAGGAAGGAAGCCACCAGAACATGGCAAGGCTCCTCTGGAGGACAAGGGTTTTATGCTCTCCCTGATCTTGACTTCTTCACCTGGATACAATGGATCCCCCTAGTCCCACATGTGGCCCTGCTGAGCTCCTTTTTCGCTGCAGAGAGTTGCAGGAGGCTGTTGCAATCGAAAACGGAGCTTGGGAGGCTGCACACAGCCCTCTGAAGCTCCATTTTTGCTGGCAGAAGCACCATGGACCAGTCCTTTGCTGTTTCCAGGGTGGCCCCGTGGGCCAGATCTAAGCATTCTGTGGGCTGGATCCGGCTCGTGGGCCTGGAGTTTGACACCCCCAATCTAGCAGGTCAAGAAAATCCAATAATGCTGTTAGTGCATGATTCAGAAAACTGGATAGAATAATCTACAGCGGGGATGTCCAACTGGCTGGAAAATTCTGGGAGTCAAGGTCCACAAGTCACATGCAAAAAGCTATTGGGTTAAAATACAAACATGGTTAGAGAAAACGATACATAAACCTGTGGAGTTTAAGCCAGAGACATTTTTATTGGGTTTTCTACCAGAGAAATACAGCAAAGAAGATTCATATTTGATTGTACAAATAATAACAGCAGCTAGAATTGTGTTTGCACAAAACTGGAAAGCAGACGGGGAGGTAATGAAGAAGATATTAGATTACGCAGAAATGAACAGGTTGACACTGAGAATAAAGGACAAGGAGGAATCAGTGTATTACAGGACATGGGGGAGATTTTATGAGTGGCTTGAAAAAAGATACAAATAGAAAGAAACAGGAAAAAAACATGAAATAAGGGGAAATAAGAAAATATCAAAATGTGAAATATACAGGTGGGAAAATGATCTGAATTGACCAATGTTAAATAACAATTATAAGAATGTATATATAAGAGTGGATCTGAAAGGAAAAATAAACAACTTTTTTTTAAAAAAAAGATCCACGAGTCTTAAAGTTGCCACGGTTGGATACCCCTAACCTGCAAGGATGGCTCAGTTGAACTCCATTGCTGGGAAGTGGGCTTCGTGCGAATGCAGCCACGGCCCTTTAAGGGAGACAATGGGCCTTCTAGAACCCAGCAAACAATGCCGAGATCAGCAACTAGAAAGCTCAGAACAGCTGAAGGGATGACCCCTTACCAACTGAAGATCGAGTAAGTTTTCTCTTAAAGTGGTGATTGCTACTCAGTCTTGAATGCTCAAACGTGGGGAAGAGCTGGGTGCCACAGACCACACTCTCCCTTCCTGATTGATGCAAGGGTGGGGGATCTTTGGCCCTACGGCTACCCTCAACCAGTGGTCTATTTTCTCAGGCTTCAGCCTCTTTTCAGAGCCCCTCTGAAGGAGCACAGGTCTGGTGAGCGCTCTCCTTCCCTTCCCCATTCCCTATAGCCGTGATGGCGAACGTCCATGTGGCACGCAGAAGACCTCCCTGCAGGCACGTGAGCTGTCGCCCCAGCTCAGCTCCGCCGTGCATGGGTGCATGCTGTCAGCCAGCTGATTGGGGGGGTCGCATGGTGCACATGCAGGGGTCATGCACATATGCTCAGGGGTTGGATGCATGCGGGGGTCGCATGTACAGGGCAGGGTGCATGCACGGGTGTTGTGTGCGCAACCGCAGTGTTATGTGGGCATAGGGTGTACGTGGGGGAGGGGTACACGCCTGGGGTGGGGTGCACGCAGGGAGGTCACATACGCATGTGGGGGGTTGCGAGTGCATGCGCAGGGGGCAGGGCGTGCAGGTAGTCACGCACATTGCATTATGGGTGTATGCACTTTCGGCCCTCGGCACAAAAACGTTAGCCGTCACTGCCCTATAGCTGGAAAAAAGTGGGGTTTCCTTGATGGTTTACTCACAACTAACCATGGTTTATTCAGTTAAGAGCCAGAGGCGACCCCTTTGGGGCTGGCCCCATTATTCCTCCTGCAGGTTTCCATTTCTCTCTACAACAAGCCTTGTCTTGGGAAATCCAACACTCAAGAGGGATGGGGCATTCCTCTGTGTCTGTGGGCATCCAGACAAATAGATAATGCAGATAGTCCTCGACTTGTGACTACAATTGAGCTCAAAATGTCTGTCGTTAAGTGAGGCATTTGTTAAAGGAGTTTTGCTCCATTTTACGAGCTTTCTGGCCACAGTTATTAAGTGAATCACTGGAGTTGATAAGGTAGTAGCCTGGGCGTCTCAATTTTGATCACAAGATCATAGNTGTTCCGACAGGCCTGGGGCTGACGAGTTCCCTGCCCCCGCTCGAATTGTGTGGTTGTTGAGTGTTTTTAAATTGTTGAGGTTGTTTGTCCGTTGTTTTCCCTCCTGTTTGTATCCCCTTATTTTGGTTTGTGAGCCGCCCTGAGTCCCTCTGGGAATAGGGTGGCATAGAAATGCAATAAATCAATCAAAATCAATCAATCAATTTTTTCCCCAGTTCTTTTTCTTCAACTCTGGCATCTCCTGGTACCACAATGTCAATAAATTGTATGTTTCCGCCCTCTACAACCGTGCTATCTGGTGTGTTGTGTTCCAAATGCTGATCTGTCTGTATTCGAAAGTCCCACAAGAACTTCACCTTCTCATTTTCGGTATTATTAAAATCTGTATATACCAAATTGCAGTCAGCTGGCAGTCAGCAGAAGTAGCCTGCAGTACTGCACTCTAACCACTGTGCCACCGGAACACTGTATTAACAAGGGCTGATAAGACACAGATATGAACATTTACTGAGCTACTTCAGGAAAGTAGTTTTCCTAAGTGAGAAATAAAATTGCTTCTAAATTCAAAACTAGAGGGAAGGTACTGAAACAATTGTTCACCTGGGAAAAGGGATGCCTTTTGTAGGAGCTTTGAGCCATCCACAGAGCTCTTTTCAGCTCAGACTTTTGGGTAGGGTTGGGGGTGGAGTGCATAATTAACCAAGTTTGACATTTCCCCAATGTCCCCAGTTACCAGGAAACAGACTGGAGGGTCTAAGGCTGCTGCTACTGAAGACGCTGGACCCGATGCTATTAGAGACACAAAGGTCAGACTACGATGACTCATGCCTCTTGACCAGAGACCAATTGTAAAGGTGATTATAAATGGCCCCCTTCTCACTGTCCAGAAAGTGGAGTGTGGGGCCCAACATTTGGGGAAGAGACTTTGGAACTTTGCTGTTCAGGATAAAACGGAAACGGAAACTGTAGGAGGTTAGCACCCCGCCCTCCCAGAAGAATGAAATATTCTAGGAAATATTAAAAAGGCTGAATATTATAATTCCTTGGAGGAGAAAAGGAGAAATGTGGTTTCAAAAGACAAAAAGCAGCTCCCTGCCCCCAGCAGATACTTGGTGCCCATTCAGCAGGACTGGGTGATGGGATTAAGACATGACCCTCCAGGACATAATAGGATTAACCTGTCTAGCAGTAGGGCTCACTGCATTGCAAAACTTCCTATATATAAAAAATGGTTTGTTTATATATATAGCAAAACTTCCTAAGGACATTACATCAGCCCAGGTTCCAACCAAACTTGGTTCAGACAAACATGACTCCACATGGCCCCATGCGAGTCTGATGGCAACCAATAGAATACATGTCCTTGGCACAGGAACAGGAAGCTCAAGGGCAAGGCCCAAGAGAGGGTATAAATACCCTCCTCTCTCTCAACCCCAGATGGTCAGCTGCCCAGAACCTAAAACCCATGTGGTTGCGCCCATGTGATGTCCACCAATAAACCATCTTTCCAATCAGCCTCCATGTTTCCAGTGTCTTTCTCCCCACTTGGAATTGAACCAGATGGATATTTCTCCCAACAAAACCTAAATCAAGGATTCTCATAAACATATCAAGCATCACCACGATGAGACACCTTTGGCCTGGATGATTGAGTTTTTATCGACATGTTGCAATACATTTTGGGGAGAAACCCCTGCAGTTCGTGCGGCAAGAGTTAGTACATTCCAATGACTCTCTGCCTTATTTTTTTTATTTTGACGAAGTTACTTGGATGTGTGATGAAACTTCTCAATACACTTTGGTCCAGTTGTCCGCTTGCTCCTGGGGAGGAAAACTATGGCAAATCTAGACAGCAGACTAAAAAGCAGAGACATCATCCTGCAAACCAAAGTGCGCCTAGTCAAGGCTATGGTTTTCTCAGTTTCAATGGATGGTTGTGAAAGTTGGACCATAAGGAAGGCTGAGCGCCAAAGAATGGAGGCCTTTGAACTATGGTGCTGGAGAAGACTCCTGCGAGTCCCTTGGACTGCAAGATGATCAAACCAGTCAGTCCTGGAGATCAACCCTGACTGCTCTTTAGAAGGCCAGATCCTGAAGAGGAAACTCAAATCCTTTGGCCACCTAATGAGAAGGAAGGACTCACTGGACAAGAACCTAATGCTGGGAATGATTGAGGGCAAAAGAAGAAGGGGACGACAGAGAATGAGGTGGCTGGATGGAGTCACCGAAGCAGTAGGTATGAGCTTCAATGGACTCCAGAGGATAGTAGAGGACAGGAAGGCCTGGAGGAACATTGTCCATGGGGTCATGATGGGTCGGATACGACTTCACAACTAACAACAACCAGTTGCCATGGTTATTTTTAGATTCTTTCAGTCTTGTTTGAGATCCTGGTTCTCAGGAACATCATACTGATGTCCTCATTCACCTATCACAATAAGCTACATTGAAGCTGATATACTGTAATTCTGACTTAGACCAATGGATAAACCTAGTTGGAGCTAGCAACCTATGTTTTATGGTGTGCCATGCAGTGAAGGACTAGGGGTGATATGATAGTGGTCTTCCATTAGCTGAGAGGCTACCACAAAGAAGAAAGGGTCGACCTATTCTCCAAAGCAACTGAAGGCAGGACAAGAAGTAATGGGTAGAAAATCATTAAAGACAGATCCCACCTAGAAGTGAGAAGAATTTTCCGGACAGTGTGAACAACTAACCCAAGGAAAGTCTTGCCTCCAGAAGTTATGGGGTTCTATCACTAGCAAGCCATTGTCTGCAATAGTATAGGGCAGGGGTGTTCAAACTTGGGAATTCTAAGACTTATGGACTTCAACTCCCAGAATTCCCCAGCCAGCATGGCTGGCTGAGGAATTCTAGAAGCTGAAGTCCACAAGTCTTAAAGTTCCCGAGTTTGGACACCCCTGGTATAGGGTCTCCTGTTTGACAAGGAGTTGGACTAGAAGACCTTCAAGGTCCTTTCCAATCTAATTATTCTATGTTCTATTCTGTGAGATCCTGATTATTTCAACCTACATAGCTTAGGACGATGACTGAACCTAACCAATGTTTATAAAGTAGTTGGGGCATTTGGAAGTCACTTTCCCACTTGGGTAACTTATGTAAGTATATTGATAATACTGCCCACAAGCCCCAATCCAACATGACTTCAGGAGACAAGAGGGCTGGAAAAACACAAACAATTTCTGGCATTAGAAATCAAGTAACTCTCCAGAAGCCCACGAGCTTCTCGCACTAATTTTCTGTTCTTTTCCAACTTTTGAGATTCTTCTCATCAGGAAGAAAAGGAACTACGCTTATGCAAAGGACCTGTTAACTAGAGAAGTCAATCTAGAGGATGCTGAAGGTCTTGACCGCTTGAAGGAACGACGCTTCATGCAATCACAAGATTGGCTTTCGCAATTTGTATGTTAATTTTTGGCAATCAGCGCCAGTCCAGGGAGAGGAAGAGAGTCAGAGCACTTAACCTGCGGAGGGCAAGGCGACTCCTGCATTGAACCTCGGAGAGGGAGGCATGGCAGCAACAGGGTGGCATAAAAAAGGCTCAGCTTGATAAGCTCTGAAAAGGCCACAGGAAACCAGGAAGGGGAGGGAAATGTCTGCGAATGAATAATGGACCCAGGGGTGGGATTCAGCCAGTTTGGACCAGTTTGGACGTGTTCGGGCAAACTGGATGCTAATTTTACATCTCGTTTGCTGAACCAGTAGTTGCAAAGACTAGATGGCCCCGCTTACCCCACCCTGCCCCTTTCAGGAGTCTCCACGTGGCCCATTTTGGATGACAGATAAGTGCAGGGCCTGCGTGGAGGCTCTGAGAGGGAAAAATAATGGCCTCCTGGAAGTTCTGGAAGTCTGGAAACCAGCTTGTTTCTGGCTTCCGGAGGGTCTTTGGAGCCCAGAGGAGACCATTTTCATCTTCCCAGAGGCTCGAGGAAAGCCTCCGGTACCTGAAGAGGGCAAAAATGCACCCCCCCCCCATGATGCAAGAGGCTAAGTAGGCCACGCCCACCATGGTTACGCTCACCTAGCAATTGGGCAGAGAACTGGTTGTTAAATTTTTTGAATCCCACCCCTGAATGCACCCATTATATTTAGGTCCTGATTTTTCCACAGGTGCTTCAGGGCTCAATATAGAGCAGGGGTGTCAAACCCAAGGCCCAGGGGCCAGATCCGGCCACAGGGGGCTAATTCTGGCCTGCGGGGCAGCCATGGAAATGGCAAAGGATCAGCCTGCGGGTGCCTCTGCCAGTGAAAATGGAGATGGCTTCAGGAGGCCGTCCAGGCCGAAAATGGGGCCTGGGGCCCCCACATGCATTTCCTCTGGGCTCCATTTATGCTGTCAGAGGGCTAGCAAAACAAACTAAAAGCAAAACAAAACAAAAGGAGAAATGTTTGCCCTTTTTGCATTTGAGCATGCAAGAAGGGGTCAGGAAAGGAGAAAGGGAAAGAGTAAAGACGAAGAAAAAGAAGGGAAGATGGGAAAAGAAGGAAAAAGAAGGAAAGAGGGGAAGGAAGAAGAAAGGAGAATGAAGAGGGAATGAGAAAGAAGAACAGGAAGGAAGGAGGGAGGAAGGAAGGAAAAAGAAGGAAAGAAGAAGGAAGAAGAAAGGAGAATGAAGAGGAAAGAAGAACAGGAAGGAAGGAGGGAGGAAGGGAGGGGGAGGAAGGAAGGAAGGAAGGAAAAAGGAAAGGAAGAAGAAAGGAGAATGAAGAGGGAAGGAGAAAGAAGAACAGGAAGGAAGGAGGGAGGGGGAGAGAGGAAGGAAGGAAAAAGAAGGAAAGGGGAAGGANGAACAGCCAACCTGCTGTTTCTCCGTGTGGGCGGAAGGGCGGAAAAATATATATCAGGTCTTGGGTTAGCATGAACAGCCAACCTGCTGTTTCTCAGTGTGCTGTCTGTCCATCACTTGGCAGAGATTATTCCCACGCTGATCCTTTCTTTGGGAAGTGAAAAGTAGTACAAAATACTTAATACACAAACAAGATTCTGTCTTTCTTGATTTGATTCCATTTTTTTTAATCCACTGCAATTGAACAGCATTTTATTGTTAATGAATAATTATTCTCCTAGGGATTCAATCTGCGTAAAAAATAATATTTAAAGATATTGAAAGTCTTTTAAGTGCAGGGAAAGCAGAACTATCTTAAGGAGTATCGTTGTTCTTTTAAATATTTTAAATTGAACCGAATTGTTTATTGGCCAAACGTGATTGGACACACAAGGAATTTGTCTCGGGTACATAAGCTCTCAGTGTACAGTAGTGGCCCAAATTTTGGAAAACCTTTTGGAAAAAGTGTATGTCTAAAACTAGCTAATAACACCACTTTTTTTTTAGTAGTAGTACCATAAAATTATACACAAATCAAAAGATAATTTAATCAATAATGTAATGCAATAACTCTTATGAAGGATTTGTTATTAGAATAGCAATTATAAAGAAGAAATGATATATACAAAAATTATCACTGTAGAAAAAACAAGAGATACAAAAATTATCACCGTGTCAGTTAATATTTAGTTGGGTAACCTTTAGCATGAATTATGATCTTACAACGTCTTCCCATGGAGTGAACCAAGTCTTTTAGTTCTCCAACCAAGATTGAATGATTGCTTCTATTAACTGGGTTTTATTGCTGGGTCCTTTCTGACTAACAAGTTTCTTTAGTCAGTTCCATAGATTTTCATTTGGGTTAGGTAAAGGTAAAGGTTCTTCTTGCACATATGTGCTAGCCGTTCCTGACTCTTGGGGGAGGTGCTCATCTTTGTTTCAAAGCGGAAGAGCCAGCGCTGTCTGAAATATCTCAGTGGTCATGTGGCCGGCATGACTAAACGCCGAAGGCGCATGGAACGCTGTTCCCTTCCCACCAAGGTGGTCCCTATTTTTCTACTTGCATTTTTACATGCTTTTAAACTGCTAGGTTGGCAGAAGCTGGGAGAAGTAATGGGAGCTCACTCCGTTACGTGGCGCTAGGGATTCAATCTGTCGAACTGCCAACCTTTCTGATCGACAAGCTCAGCATCTTAGCCACTGAGCCATCGCGTCCCTCTTCAATTGGGTTAAGGTCTGGGCTATTCCCAGGCCATTCCAGCAGTGGAATATGATTATCTTGGAACTCCTCCCCCAAAAGTGGTGTTATTAACCATCAAACCTCAAAAATACACTTTTCCCAAAAGGTTTCCACAATTTTGGCCACTATTGTACATACAATCAACAAAGTGATAAATCATGATCATAATCATAAAATACAATCATCATAAAACATAAGATGCAACACTCCATGTTAGTCATAGGATATACATAAGCAATCTACAGAAATCATAACAGGATACTAAAAAGAAGCAACTGACATAAATCATAAGGTACAAAAAACAACGTTATACATTCTGTGTATTTTCTTGTTTAAAGTTTTTACATTTTCAACAATGTTACAGAGGCTTTTATCGAAATTGCTGGTCCACTTTTACGCCTCCAAAACTATTTCTGGGCTTTTATTCTTTTTGTGGGATTGGAGAATTGCTCTGTGAATGCTAATTAGCAGGAATTTATTAGTCAGTAGATGGCCATATGAATTATAATGATAGAGATTGAATTCCAACATGGCATTTCAGCTGTTGCTTAAAATGTTTAAAAACACATCCAGAATGACGACTGCCTAGTTTTGCTGATTGTGGCTTGTGTTGATTCTTACTGTGTAGAAGTGAAGATGTAAAGGTGGGGGTTTTTTGCTCTTTTTTTCCAGATCACGAATTATTTGACCATAAAAGACATAAGCATTGAGAAGATTCAGTTTGATTATTCCAGTTATGGGGAGGCACAGATCAACGAAGGAGATTTTGGCCATGTGCTGGAGATCTATGATTTTTCCCCATTGCTAAAAACAGAACATCTTATGGAGGCCTTTGCAGATTTCCAGTAAGTGGTGGTTTTTCCTGTTCTGGACCGTCCTGAAAGCAGAACATCCTTTCTGCAGGGGAAATGCGTTGTAACTTTACAGAGACGTGAATGTAAAATTGTAGGACTCAGAAATCCATCATAGCAGGTGTCCAAAATGTCTGTCTGCCTCTGCAGAGTTTATTTGGCTTTTAGACAGTTTCAACAAGCAAAGCAAGAGCATAGGTAGCAACAGCATCGTTACTGGCTTATTCTCCTTGTCAATCTCTAAAACCATCCCAGCCAGGGTAGAATCTCACATAACCCAATAGTTCCTGGTAGTGCCTGGTTCTACTAATTAGGTGAGCTCATAGATAGTTGAGGTAATTGGTTACTAAGGCTTATGGCAGTTTGCTGCTCATGCCTGTACGTAACCTTTGTATAACCTCTATATAAAATATAGAGAATCTGTGGAGTCTCAAGTTATCCAAATCAAGGATCTCAAACAGTGGTGGATTTCAAATTTTTTTTAGGTAGGTGTGGCCTGCCACATACCC
>NW_013659223.1:200999-222934 GCF_001077635.1 Thamnophis sirtalis
CAGTATCCTTCCCCTGGAGTGGGGTGGGAATGGAGTTTTTGCAGTATCCTTCCGCTGGAGTTGAGTGGGAATGGGCATTTTGCAGTATCCTTCCCCTGGAGTGGGGTGGGAATGGAGTTTTTGCAGTATCCTTCCGCTGGAGTTGAGTGGGAATGGGCATTTTGCAGTATCCATCCCCTGGAGTGGGGTGGGAATGGAGATTTCCCTGGAGTGGGGTGGGAATGGAGATTTTACAGTAACCATCCCCTGGAGTGGGGTGGGAATGGAGATTTCCCTGGAGTGGGGAGGGAATGGGGATTTTGTAGTATCCTTCCCCTGCCAAACCTACCTAGCCACGCCCACCAAGCCATACCCACAGAACTGGTAGTAAAAAAATGTGAACCCCACCACTGCCCCATACATTTACTAAAGCAAGGGTTGTCATCAAAATGTCAAGATGGTTACAATCACAATGGTTGGGAGTTGTCCCCTTGATTTTTGGAATCCCTTCAAGGACTCTCCTGTAAAATGTGTCCTAAGACATTCATTTTTTTTATTCTTACAAGATATCGTAGGGTGGTTTGCTCTAATGAATGGGGAAGAGGTCTATCGTGGGAAAATCTTGGTGTAATTGATGTATTACTTAATATTGACAGGAAGGAAATATCTTTTGGTGGCATGGACAGAAAAGAGATGGATAAGGCAGGGCAGGTGAACAGCTTACTGCAGGGATGTCAAATTCAATTTGATTGAGGGCCACATCAGAGTTGTTTGACTTTGGGGGGCTATGTGGGGCATGGCCAGGATGGGTGTGGCCAGCTCGACATCACTTGTGTTGGGGGCGCCTATGGTCGCCGGAGCACTCTGCCAACGAAAATGGAGCACGCAGCCCTCCATACCTCCATTTTTGCTGGCAGAGGCAACGTGGACTGGTCCTTCACTGTTCCCAGGGGGATGGCCACTGCGGGCCAGATCTAAGCATCCACTGAGCCAGATCCGCCCCGCGGGCCTTGAGTTTGACACCTCTGGTTTAATGTGTTTCAAAAGAAATTCACATTCTCGTGTTTTTTTAAAAAACCAAGATGGAAGTTACGATGGTTTCACCTCCCCCCCCCCACAAAAATCAAATATCACCCGTGTTCTTGGTAATGTCAGCAGGCTGAAGAAAGGTCACCTCCCACCAGTGGCATAGAGTCCGATGTTTGAACGTCCACGAGACAAACGACCAAGGCTGAAAGAGAAGTCCTCCAAAAAGGTAACTCTTGAGCAACAAACCCCCTTGCGAGTTGCCTGTCAGGTGCCTCTTCGGACGCTGCGGTGGACCAAAAGGGTGGCGGTGAGAGTTTGCCAGGGTTGACGTACGTGGGGGGGAAGCAAAGTCGTACAGCTAGTGCAAAACTTTCCTTCTCTTGGAATGGTGTGAAATTTTGAGTCTGCCGCTGCGGTCTCCTCCTGCTGAACGTTGCGAAGTAGGTTTGTAGTAACACCCTTCAAAAATAATTTACAGAGCTAACATGAAACATTCATGGTTGGTTGCTTGGTAACTTCAGTTTTCGGAGCAGTGGTTAGGGAAATCATGGGAAAAGCCCCTCCTTTTTTTCTTTTTTTTCTTTTCTTCCTTTATATTAAACAGAGGGCCTACAGTTAAAACACCTGATTGTTCCAAAGTCCATTGAAGTTTTCTTTCTGGTCTGGTTCATAGTAAGAGTTGGCTGTGAGAAGGAGAAAAAAAAGTGAAGAGTCAAATAGTACAGTCCACTCGGATAGCTATGGGCAAAAGGTGAAAAACTACAGGTGTTCCTCAACCTACTGTAGGAAGTTAGCACCCACCCCTCTCCTAGAAAAATGAAATATCCTGGGAAAAGGCAGAATATTATATTTACCTGGATAAGAAATGGAGAAACATGCTTTTAGGTAGGAAACAGACTCACTCTTAAGAGCCCCCATCTTTCTCAATGGGCCATTAAAACGCTTCTACATAATAAATATCTCCCCCTTCAGCTCCAGGGTGATGGGATTAAGGCATGATAGTNTTTTGTTAAGCTGTCTAGAACAATAATAAAGCAGTCTTGAAAAAAATAAGTCTAATAAATTGAACATTCTATAGACATTTATGGTTATTGACATCTTGCAGCAAACAGCAAACAGCCTGATTAGCACAAGAAAAAAAATCTGCTTTTGCCTCTTAGCAATTTGCCTTGTGAAACAAACAGCAAGTTTCACTTTCAATTTAAGCCTGTCTCATGATCATCAGCTGTTTCAGGCTGCAAGGATTGCTATAGCCTATTGCAGCCTCCGCAAGCCCCATTTTCCCCGTTTGCGGTGAGGCGGTAAATTCAATTTTATCAATTCAATTCAATTTATTAGATTTATAGGCCGCCCAATCCCGGAGGAATTGCTGGGAGGCAGAGGTCAAAGGGTGGGGGATGGTGGGTAGGTGGGCTAGATTCAGTGTATAAGACACACCCAAATATTCAACCCCTTAGGGGGGAAAAGGTGCGTCTTATACTCCAAAAAATACAGTAAGTACCCCATGGGCTGGATCTGGGCCCCAGCCCTTGAGTTTGACACCCCTGCTTTAGATACATTGAATTCCTTCTCTCTTATAGTGTTCAAATATGGTAGGTTTAAAGTCTTCATGCAGCAATAGCTAGTAACGTCTATGGTCAGAGACAAACTATCCTTAGTCTCTGATGCTTAAAAGAAACAATAAATTTCACCTTTGCCTTTTTGAACATCCAAAAACATCTCTGATTATTATTATTATTTTAGAAGCAAAATGCTGGTGCTCTGATCCCCTGCAGCAAATGTAGTTTGATTTTTCAGTTGCCTCTTTTGTACAGGATCCCAAAATCGAACCCTTGCGGGGTGTTTTTTTTTAAAAGAATCATTTGGAAGTACTGTACACAAACTCTCTCTATTTTCTTTAAACATAAGAAACCAAAAAATATTCAAGTAGGAATGGTTTTCTGGAGTAATTGTTTGACCTCAAACAAACAGAGGCAAACGTGCTTAGCACCACCATACCAGAAGTAGTATTCAGCAGGTTCTGACCAGTTCTGGAGAACTGGTAGCAGAAATTTTGAGTAGTTCAGAGAACCGGCAAATATTACCTCTGACTGCCCCCCCCCCATCTATTACCTGCCTCCCGAGAACCAGCTGATCGGGAGAGAATTAGGATTTTGCAGTATCCTTCCCCTGGACTGGGGAAGAAATGGAGATTTTACAGTATCCTTCCTCTGGAGTGAGGTGGGAATGGAGATTTTACAGTATCCTTCCNTGAAAAGCATATGATTAATTTGCTTTAGAACCGAATGGGGGGAAATATATGAACCCAAAGTTCACTCAGCTTGTTCATCTAGCTCAGTGGTTCCCAAACTTGGCAACTTTAAGACTTGTGGACTTCAACTCCCAGAATTCTCCAGCCAGCTCTGAATTCTGGGAGTTGAAGTCCACAAGTCTTAAAGTTGCCAAGTTTGGGAACCACTGATGTAGCTGGAAGTGACGATATAATTTATAAAGTCCTCTACATTTAGATTAGATCTGATCTACGTGATTAAATAAAATGATTTAGGGCTTTAGGCCAGGCTTCCTAAAGCGGCTCCTCCAATTTCTTTTCCAATTCTTCTATTCCTTCTCTGCCATCTTTCTCTCTTTTTCCCCCCTTCCCCAGAGCTCCTTCAGCTGGCTAAAGAAAGACCCCAGACAGATACAGCAGTAGCCCGACGACTAGTAACCAGAGCCTTAGGATTACAGCGCAAATACCAGCAGAATTCCGGCTGCCAAGGATTGGAATCGGCAACCACCAACCTGCCAGATTAAAAACCAGAGTGGTTTGAAGTGACTTGGGGTGGCATTAAAACAATGTATACAACCGTGTGATGACGGCGGGTCTCATCTGTTCTTTTTTTTTTTTGATTGTGTTGGTGTTATTGTTGTTGTTGTTTTGAAGTAGAGCTAGGCCGGTGGGGAATAATCACAACTTTATGTGTGTTGTGTTAGAACTGGAAAATTCCCACGCTGGATGGGAAGTTAATCCGTGGGAATTGACGAATGGGACGGAGGCTGATCCCGGAAGGCCCCACAAGAGGGCGCTGTAGCCTAAGAGAAGAGAAGTTCGCCCGCCAACCCAAAGGATTGACAGAAACACCTTGATTGAACACCTTTGTTGGCATGGAAGCAATAGGGCCGATTAGTTTTCAAAAACCTGTTTTTAAAACCGCTCTGCAAAAGTTGGCTGGAAAAACTCAGCATCTCATTGCCGTCGAGAGACAGAATTAAAATTCTTTCAACTGGCATCAAACGTTCTCCTGTCCTCCTCGTGCCTTTTGTCTGTCCTCCCAAACCCGCCGTCCCTTTCAAAGCTCGGGTTACTCTCAGGTTACAAGCTGGAGACAGGGAAATTCTTTGGCCGGGAAGAACATACCGTAGCTTTTGATCAATTGGTCGAATCAATCGCTCGGGTTTCATAACCCACTGAAGAAGCCAGTGGATGCCTTGCCCGGTGTCAGCTTCCAAATACATTTGAGAAACGGCACGTTGGGATTCTTGCGGATTCGAGTTTTGGATTCCCAAGAGATCCTTCAGAGTAAGCAGGCTTAGGATGCAGCTCCTTCAAGCGGAGGTCCTTTTTCCCAGGGACTTGGGACGGTTCCTGCAGCTCCCGCTTGACTTCAGGAGGATGGCGAAAGTTCTAGAAGCGGGCAACTTTAGCTTCTCGGTGCCCTCTGAAAGCAAGTTCTTGGGACTGAAAGTGCTGCACAGTCCTAGGCCCTTGATGCTCAACCTATGGCACGCCTGCCCAAAGTGGCACACGGAGCCCTTTCACCTGGCACGCATGGCATTGGCCGTTCCTCTTCTGGGTTTCGGGAGCGCATGCAAGTGTACCAATCAGCTGATCTTTGTGTGTGCAGCAGTGCCGGAAACCAGATGAGCTGGTCTTCCATTTTCTGGCATGAGCATGTGTGCCGGGCCAGCTGATCAGCGGAAGTAGGTTTTGCGGGGGGCACATGCCCCCTGGGCAACTCCTTTTCCCTGATTGTGGCCCAGACACGTTCACGTGCTCAGTTTTTAAGCACTTGGTGCTGCGTGCATGCGTGCTCCCTTTTTAGCATTCATTGCAGAAAAGGTTCACTATTACTGCCCCAGGTGGTAGGAAAAGCAACAAAAAAAAAGGGAGGACTGAAATGTAGTTAGTGCCCTCTAGCCATTTCCCTCCTGTAAACTATGCAATGGCTTAGATCAAGCATGTCAAACTTGATTTCATTGAGGGCCGCATCAGGGTTGTGTTTGATCTCGAAGTGCAGGGTGTGTGTGTGTGGTCAGGTTGTATGCGGCCAGTTCAACATCACTCCTGTGATGTTGAAGTGCTGGCAGGACTTTCCTCAGACTCTCCGTCCCTCGTTATAATCTACCTTCCTTCCTTTTTTTTTTCCTTCCCTCTTCATTCTCCTTTCTTCTTCCTTCCCCTTTTTCCTTATCTTTCCTTCCTTGCCCTCTTCCCATCTTTTTCTTTGTCTTTCCTCTTTCCCTTTCTCCTTTCCTGTCCCTTCTTGGATGCTCAGATGCAAAAGGGAAAACATTACTCTTTTTTGTTTTGCTTTTAGTTTCTTTTGCTAGCCCTCTGCCAGCGAAAACTGACCGGGGGGGGGGGGCATGTCCCCCCCCACTCCATTTTCAGCCTGCAGCCCTCTGCCAGCTAAAACTGACCCTGGGGGTGGGGATGCAGCCCTCCGAGCTACATTATTGCTGGCAGTGGCACTGCGGTTCGGTCCTTTTCTGTTTTTAGGGCAGTCCCATGGGCCAGAACTAAGCACCTCACGGACCAGATCCAGGCCACGGTCTTTGAGTTTGATACCCCTAGCTTAGATGAAGTGGATGAATTGATATTGCAGGATGCAGTCTGGATTGATCACCAGGATCAGAGGTTTCACAATAGAATAGAATAGAATAGAATAACAGTTGGAAGGGACCTTGGAGGTCTTCTAGTCCAACCCCCTGCTTAGGCAGGAAACCCTACACCACTTCAGACAAATGGTTATCCAGCATCTTCTTAAAGTCTTCCAGTGTTGGGGCATTCAAAACTTCTGGAGGCAAGCTGTTCCACTGATTAATTGTTCNTTGATTCTCTTCAGTACAAGAGAGACAGAGACAAAGATAGACAGAGAGAGACAGAGAGAGAGAGAGACACTGAGAAGCAGATAAACATGGAGAAACAGAGAGACAGAGACAGAGAGAGAGAGATAGACACACACACACACAGAGACACTGAGAAGCAGATAAACATGGAGAAACAGAGAGAGAGATGCAGAGAGAGAGAAAAAGAGGCACACAAACTGAGAGATGGATATACCACATACAGAAAGAGAGAGAGACACTCAGAGAGAGAGACAGAGGCAAAGAGAGAGAGACAGAGAGAGACAGAGAGAGAGAAAGAGAGAGAGAGAAAAGAAACACACACTGAGAAGCAGATAAACACACACACACATACACACACACACACAGACAGAGAGAGAGCGAGAGAGAGACGCAGAGAGAGAGAAAAAGAGGTACACAAACTGAGAGACGGATATACCAGAAACAGGAAGAGAGAGAGAGAGAGACACGCAGAGAGAGAGACACACACACAGAGACACACAGAAAGACACACATTCACACAGAGAGTGAAAGAAAGGGAGGAGAAAGTTTGTCAGGCTTTCAAGATCCGACAACTGTAGAGTTTTGATAGCGTTACTATGGTCTGTTTCCTGATCTTGAAGAGCTGAGAATTATTTCATGGATGCAAAGCTTATCTCTGCAAGTACTTGTTTAAAAAGAATAAAAGTAAAGTAAAAGCCAAACTTACCTATATGGCAGTTAAACACCCACACACGTAGTGACCCGTACCTGACTTTACAAAGCATAACGTTGTTGGAGTAATCAGACTCTGCCACTTCAAAGTTGGGATTAACAATGATCTGGGTAAAGATAACAGGACTGTTAGTGTGATCTAATCGGAGATACGTATAATGGTGATTTGGTGTGTGTAAGAAAAGTTACTTTGATCATGCAGTTGAAGCCGCATCTCTTTTTACACCTCACACCTGAAAAGGGGAGACTTCGATTACCTATCGCTAGCAAACAATTTTCTAGCACAAGCTGATGCAGTCATTGTATTTACTGGAGCTAAAATAGCCCAAGACAGTGGTTCTCACCTTTATTTTTGCCTTTCATAATAATCTTAATAATAATAATCTTAACAACAACAACAACATGAGATAATAATAACAATGAGAAGGTGAAGATCTTGTGGGACTTTCGAATACAAACGGATCGTCATTTGGGGCACAACACACCAGATATCACAGTTGTAGAGGGCCAAAGTGTACAGTGTATTGATATCACTGTTCCTGGAGATGCCAGAGTTGAAGAAAAAGAACTAGAAAAAATGAAATATCGTGACCTGGCCATCGAAACTACACGGCTATGGATGAAGCATGTAACAGTGATACCCATTGTCATTGTCCAAGAATTTTACAAGATGCACCCACAAATTGCAGCTTCCTGCAATAACACCAGCGGAACTGCAAAAAACTATGCTACTCGGAACGTCTTATATTTTAAGAAAGTACTTGGTTGATACCTAGGATGCTGTCAGCAAGCCGTATCAACTATTAGCACCAGTCACTGGTATTTGCAATGCATTTTTGAATGTTCAGTTGGCTGAGTTTCATGTTTAATGAATAAAGTATATAATAATATCTATATTAAAAAGGCCGTAGGTATGTACTGTATATATGTTGCAGCATAACTCTGGAGTGCCTCAAGCAATTTGAACCAAACTTGGTACACAGATATCCTCTGGAAACAAATACTGTGTGTGTGTGTGTGTGTGTGTGTATTCCAGCATAACTCTGGAGCGTATTCTGCTGGTTCTTACAGGTTCAGGCAAACAGGTAGCAGCGGCGGCGGCTGGAGACTCTGCTCACCTGCCTCAACATAATGCGCGACCTTCTGCTCACATTTGTGAGCTGGTAGCAAAGGTAAGTGAATCCCACCACTGGCTAGGAGGCAAATCAATGTGACTGACACAGGACAGGCCCTGTTATTCTGAGGATATACTTCCAAGCATATTAAGGTACAGGTAGGCCTCAATTTACAACCACAGTTCAGCCCAAAATTTCTGTTAAGTGAGTTTTGCCCCATTTTGCTACCTTTCTTGCTGTAGTTGTTAAGTGAATCACTGCAGCTGATTAGTAATCCAGATGTTAAGTGAATAGCAACAGCACTTAGAGTTATATACAATGCTTTTACAGCCCTCTCTAAGTGGTTTAGAGTCAGCCTCTTGCCCTCAACAATCTGGGTCCTCCTTTTACCCACCTCAGAAGGATGGAAGGCTGAATCAACCTTGAGCCTGGTGAGATTCGAACTGCCAAACTGCAGGCAACTGGCAGGCAGCAGAAGTAGCCTGCAATACTGTACTCTCACCACTGCACCACCATGGCTCTGAAATCTGGCTTCCTCATTGACTTTGCTTGTCAGAAAGTTGCAAAAGGGGACCATGTGACTCCGGGATGCTGCAACCGTCAAAAGTATGAATCAGTTGCCTGAATTTTGATTGCACGATCATGACAGTGCTGCAACTGTGAAAAATGACCATATGTCACTTTTTTTCAGTGCTGCTGTAAATGTGAACGGTCATGAAATGAACTGTTGTAAGTCGAGGACTACTTGTAGTCAACTGGCTGGCAAAGAGAGAGGCTGGGTTACTTATATCCTGCAAACATGGCCTAGGGCAGGGGTCGGCAACCTGCGGCTCTGGAGCCACATGTGGCTCTTTCATCCTTCTGCTGTGGCTCCCTTTTGCAGGTCCGCTCCACAATTGATAGGGCTTTCGATTAGGACAGGTAGAGGAAAAAGGACGCCACGCTAGGAGAAGACTCTATGGTGGGAGAACCAGACTTCTGGTCAGCAGAGGAAAAAGGATGCCGTGCTAGGAGGAGACTCTATGGTGGGAGAACCAGACTTCCAGTTGGCTCCAGAATTGAATGGGGCTTCCTATTAGGACCTTTCTGGCTCTTTGAGTGTTTATGGTTGCTGACCCCTGGCCTAGGGTTACCGTTCACGGGCGGAATCATAGCTTACCCGGAAGATGTAGTCTCCTTGTTTAAGATCAGTAACGTCAATCCACTGGCAATCAATATCATGCCGATACACATCATAGCATCCGACGGAGATCCCTTGCTCTCCAAAGTTTGCACAGTTATACTGCTTCTGCATTCCTAAGAAGGAAGTCAGTGCAAAGATATGGTAGTATCAACGTTTTGGTTGGTCTTTTAACTAAACAACAATAAGAGATATGAGCTATGGATAATGCTTTAGATGAGCATACTGACAGGAACATGGGCTTTGCAGCTGGAAACCCACTTCTGTGCAAGGATCAATGGTCCCCATTTTTAAAATTATGGGACGTTTCAGGTTAACAGAGTTGGGAGGGACCTTGTAGGTCATCTAGTCCAACCCTCTGTCCAAGCAAGAGTCCCTACACCATTTCTGACAGATGGCAGTCCAGTCTTTCCTTGAAAGCTCCCAGGGATGAAGCTCCCACAACTTCTGAAGGCAACTTCTGTTCCATGGGTTGATTGCTCTCACTGTCAGAAAACTCCTCCTTATATCCAGGTTGAATCTCTCCTGGATCAGTTTCCATCCATTGTTCCTTGTCTGGCCTTCAGGTGCTTTGAAAATAGCTTGACCCACTCTTCTCTGTGGCAGCCCCTCAAATATTGGAAGACTGCTATCATGTCTCCCCTGGTCCTTCTCATCAATAGACCAAACATGCCCAGTTCCTGCAACCGTTCATCGTATGTTTTAGTCTCCAGTTCCCTGATAAAACCCCTAAAAGTTGCCTGTCATGTCTTCTTTTTATTTCCTGAAGGATGAAGCATATCATGTAAGTAGCCCAAAGGTGCTTCTTCAAAAAGGCAACAGGACTTTTGGCTTTTGAAGAATGAGCTGAAGAAGCTTTTTGGATGAGAAGAGAACATTTTCAAATGAACACCCCTCCCAAGAAAATCCAGTTGCTTTTTTTGGGAGGGGGGGAAAGCACCTTTGGAACAATCATAACCCAGATAATTGAGAATCTACCTAGACATAGCATGCAATTAAATATCCTGTTTAATGGTATCACCAAGAAGGGGTTACACAATGGCAGTTGACTTGGGGGGAGATGTTGTGATGGCGAACCTTTTTCACCTCGGAAGCCAAAAGCACTCATGTGCGAGCTATCACACACGCTAACGTGCCCACCCCCATAATTTAATGCCCCCTGTGCCATGCCCCCTGTGCATGCATGAGTGTAACGGCCCCTGCTGCCCTGAACATGCACGCATGGCTTTCTTGGATCCTGGGGAAGGTAAAAACAGCCTTCTCTCTCCCCCCGGAGGCCTTCCGGAGGCTGGAAACGGCCTGCTTTCTGACTTCCGGTGGGCCCAGTAGGTTCGTTTTTTGCCTTCCCCAGAGTACAGAGGCTTTCTAGGAGCCTGGGGAGGGCGAAAAACAGCCCAACACACAAACCAGAAGTTCGGGAACAGACTGGGTTGCCCATTGGGCCGTTTTTCTCCCTTCGGAGGGCAAAAAACAGCCCAAAGCGCAAACTGGAAGTTCGTTCCTGAATTTGCAGGAAACGGCCAAAAATCAAGGCTGACAGGGCAATGCTTCACGTTCCCTAGGAAATGACTCCGCATGCCACCTGTGCCATAGGTTCGCCATCACGGCCTTAGATTTTCCTCACTTCAATGGAGATATACTAAATCAGATTAGCCCACCATCCTGATTTAACATAAAGCACTTTCCTATATCCACAGCAGAGGTGGGTTGCTCCCACTTTGGCCCAATTCAGTCGAAGTGGTAGCGGCATTCAGGCCTGGGTCGCAGAACTGGCAGAGACCCAGGCCTGCCACTCCCCCGAACCAGTTTCCTCACCAGTTCTCTGATGGCCGCCATTTTGGTTTTTAGTGACTGCGCCAGAGGTCGGTTCCTATCGGTTTGGGCCGGCTCAGCAGAGTAGGTAGTAACTTGGTCAGCCACGTCCCCGAACCGGTTCTCTCGGCGATGCTGTATGTTCCTCCATCTTGTTTCCAATTTTTTTTACTACTGCGCATGCCTGAAGCGTGTCCCCAAGTGAACCAGCAGTAACAGAAGCCGGAACCCACCCCTGGGTTGTGCGTGCGCAGTTCACTGTAAATTGTTCTGTGCATGCACAAAGAACAATTTACATTGAATAGTGCATGCGCATGAGTCCATAGGAATGAGTGGCTAGAAGTAGTATTTTCTTCAGTCTGAAGATGAATGTATCATCTTTAAAGATTTATTCCCAGGAATGTCCTGGACCCTCAAGAGCATTCTTCAACCAGATTTATGGATAGGTTAAACAAAGTACGGTGGAAAGTTGGTTCTCCATTTGATTTTAATAGCAATAGCTATAGTACTCAAAATTATATACCGCTTCACAGTGCTTTTTACAGCCTGCTCTAAACGGTTACACAGTCAGCCTATTGCCCCCAACAATCTGGCTCCTCATTTTACCCACCTTGGAAGGATGGAAGGCTGAGTCAACCTTGAGCCTGGTGATATTTGGACTGCCAAATTGCAGTCAGCAGAAGTAGTGTGCAGGACTGCACTCTAACTACTGCACCACTGTGGTTCAGAATGGTCATGGAGACTCAGCCTTTAACATACAATATTTTCTATGCTGATGTTATGATGGAAAACAGCTGCGCAGTGGAGGGCTTCAATTTTTTTTACTATCAGTTCTGTGGGCGTGACTTGGTGGGTGTCCGGTGGCTTAGTGGGCATGGCTTGGTGGGCATGGCAGGGGAAGGATACTGCAAAATCCCCATTCCCTCCCGATCAGCTGGGACTACGTGGGGGCGGGGCCAGCCAGAGGTGGTATTTATCGGTTCTCCGAACTACTCAAAATTTCTGCTACTGGTTCTCCAGAACTGGTCAGAACCTGCTGAATCCCACCTCTGCATCTGGGGATTAAGGAGTGCTAATCACTGCCATAATTATCAATGCACTGAAATAAGGTTGGAAACACATGTACCGTCTAGGCAGTCAGTGTCCTCCAGGCAAAAGCTGGCTTTGTGGCCTTCGGCAACTTGTGTCCAGTTGCTATCCAACAGATCGTAGTGGGCAAAGACTTCCATGCTGTGGTAATGCCTGTAGAAGCCAGAAAGAAAGCAATTTGCTGAAGGTTGTCAACAAAGCTTTGATGTGTAAACTCAGCACTGATTATGTTAACTGGTTGGATAATGAAACATCTGCAAGAAAACCACCAAGCTCAGAGAGCACCAACCCCCCCCCCCCAAAAGCCCTGAATTACAACTATTGTTTTCTATCGATAAACTCAGCTCTCTGGGGTTTAGTTAGGAAGTCGTGGTTAAGGCTGGTGAATCTAGACACTATCTTTATAGAATCAAAGCATATCTGATTGTTGTTGGTTTGAGACACAGCAGAATGACAATTTATCATGACTGTGGTATCTCCCCTACCATCTATGTATACAGGGAATTTATTTTTCGGCTAAAATACTATATTAGCCTATCTGGAAGCCTTAGCCACTGCTCATCCAAATTTACTACTGGTTAACCCAGGGGTCGTCAACTTAAACATTCAAAGAGCCACAAAGTTCCTAACTGGAAGCCCCCCGTTCAATTCTGAAGCTAACCATTCAATTCTGAAGCCATCATAGAGTCTCCTCCACATCCTTTTTCCTCTATCTGTCCTAACCAAAAGCCCTATCAATTGTGGAGCTGACCGGTGACAGGGAGCAGCAGCAGAGGGATGAAAGAGCCACATGTGGCTCCAGAGCCACAGCTTGCTGACTCCTGGGTTAACCATAAATGCTTTTCATTCAGGTGAAAACACCTCCCAAATGTGATTATTTACTGGATGAATTCCAGCTTGGTGATGTTAGTCTAGAAGAAGGAAATAAATACCATATGGAACACAGTTTTGGGGGAATCCTTTTATTTTGTCCCAAGCAATAATATAATTGAATTCATGTGATTTTATAGTCTCAAGTCCATTCCTGTCAACCTCTAGCTGTCTTCAAAAACTGAGAGAATTATGCCTTAGAACAGTGTTTCTTAACTGTGGCAACTTTAATATGTATGGACCTCAATTCCCAAAATGCTGGTTGGGGATCTCTAGGAGTTGAAATCCACATATATTGAAGTTGCTACATTGAGAAATGCTGCCTCATGAGATTCTGAGACTTTGGCCTAATGGGCAAGATGATACAGAGCACGGGTGTCAAACTCGCCATGTCATGTTGCCATCACATGATGTTTCTCAATGTTTTTCCCATTCACGGAGCTGGGGTGGGCCTGCATGTGACGCAGCTGGGCAGCAGGCTGCCAGTTTAACACCCCTGATATAGAGAATGGGTCAAGAACCTTAATATATAGAAGATACAGCTCTTGGATGAGGGAGGGCTGATGTCGTGATGATATGACGTGCTATCTTGGAGCTCCAAGATCGCCATCGATATCTCTGCTGCTGGACAGTCCTTTTGGACCTAAACCGTCCCATAGAGACGGTGATAGAGAAGGGCACATCCTGCTGATCTCAGGGACATCGCAAATTCCTTGATTGATCCAGGAGAAGCTCTTTTTTCTGGTGACAGAGAAGCAGCCATTGAAGCTGTTGAAGTTGGGACAGCTCCAGAATGGAAGGAAAGCAGGAGAGAAAGTGTGTTGAATGGGTGAGATAAATTTTATTATTAGAGATCACCCCAAAAAACCAATATACAGCTCTTTAAAAGCAGGGGACATAGGTCTTTTAAATTAAAGGAGTGGTTTGGTGACCTAGAGATGGAGCTCTTGCCTCACAATCAGAAAGCTGTGGGTTTGATCCTGGGTACAATGAGAATATATCTGCTGAACAAAACTCCGTATTGGTGACAGGAAAAGCATCCAGCCATTAAACACACTGCTAGCTCCATTCAATTGCCCAGACTCCACCTTGCAAGGAATTAGGCAGTTGTTAAAAGATGATGATAGGTCTTTTAAATGAATGCTCGATGGAATTGATAAAAGCCAATAAATCTAGTCTCAGTTTCCACAAAAGTAGAAAAAGTGCCTGCTAAAGTTGCAATTGTCTTGCTTAGAAATGTATTTTTCTTGAAGCTCAATTCATAATTTGGGAATAAACTTAACCCAGCAGTGCTCCACAACACCCTAGATCAAACTAAACAATGAACTCACTTCCAGGGAGATAATCCAGCTGCAAGTACAGTACTCGGTGGGAGGCCTAATTCAAAGATTTAGTTAAGCTTTGAAAGTTTATATAGTTTGAGGGTTGATGATTTGAAGAGCCATCTGCTCCTATTTATCCTGCCTGGCCTTCTTTTCATCAACATAGATTTTAGCAGATGGTTACAAAGGGACCCCCATCTCTTTGCAGTGATGTTCATTGCAACCTGTTTTGTATATTTTTGTTTGTTTTCCCCCTCATCTGATACTTGAATGTTTGAAATAGGACTTCAGCTAAATGTGGGACTCTAGAACTGAGCTATGGTTCCTTGCCCAAAACAAAACTATTGTGTGACTATCAATAGGTATTCCTAGTCATTCAGGATATAATTGTCCCAAAGGTGTTTTCTCAAAAGGCCACCGGACTTTCTTTGTTTTTTCTTTGATCCTGAGGGTACAGATAAACCCACAAGTGGCCTCAACAACTCTCAGAAAGAATGCTAATGACCAGATGACTGCAAGGAATATAAATCCTTCCATCCTCCACCACTCAGTCAGAACTGACAAAGATTCTTGGATGAGAAGCGAAACGTCTTCAAGGAAAAAGAAAGTCCAGTTGCCTTTTGAAAAAGCACCTTTGGGGCATAAAAAGGTAAAGGTTCCCCTTGCACATATGTGCTAGTTGTTCCCGGCTCTAGTGGGTGGTGCTCATCTCTATTTCAAAGCGGAAGAGCCAGCTCTGTCCAAAGACGTCTCCGTGGTCATGTGGCCAGCATGACTAAATACCAAAGGTGCACGGAACGCTCTTACCTTCCCAACAAAGGCGGTTCCTATTTTTCTACTTGCCTTTTTACATGCTTTCAAACTGTCAGGTTGGCAGAAGCTGGGACAAGTAACAGGAGCTCAATCCGTTACACGGTGCTAGAGATTCGAACCTTTCTGATCGACAGGTTCAGCATCTTAGCCCCTGAGCCACCATGTCCCATATTGTATGAATATTTGATCCTTTTTGATCGACATGGAATTTATGCTTGCATGGGTGGGTTCATAAGCATCAGGTACATTGTAATCAGCTTTTCTGTCAAATATTGAAAGAGATTCTGGCATCTTGGATGAGGTTTTAATTTTGAATTTGTGCAACAGCCACAATGAATGCCCAGAGAATGTGAACGGCACACTTGCGTGTGCAAAAAACAAGTGTAAAATCAGAAAACAAGCTCATCCTGGTATAAGTTGTGGGAAACTAAGGAACTGCAAGGCAGGGTTAGTTAGCTGATTTGCACCTGAGAAAACAAACCACCGAGGACATTGAACACCTGGAATTCAGTATGGGGAGGTGAGACATTGATCTGTTTATTCTACTTGCATGTGGGGGAAAGCATTCAGATTGCAGTAGAATGCACTCGTGGGCTTGTTGAGCATGACTTTGAACCAATGGCCAACGGTATTTTAATTCAACCTAAGAACTCTTTTTTTTTTCTTGCAGGTCTGTGTTGGTGATCCTGCATGAGTGGTGTCAACCTTCAGTGGCTTTCCCTTTTTTCCTCCTTCCCATTCTACAAAAGCGAAGATAGAAAGCAAGACTTGCCTGTGGCATTCGTGCCAGATCCAAGCGTGGCGGCCCGTTTTGGGACGGAAGTCAGCCTGCCCGTTATTATGGATCTGGGAGGAGAAGCGGAAGAGTCTCCTGTAACCTGTGGTCACCGAGGTATTGACCGCAGAGGAGGCCAGGCAATTCTCCTCCATGGCGCACTGTAGCACATGCATGGGCCGATCCTCCAGATAGGACGTTTGTTCTACTTCCTTGGCGTTGAGGACGAGATCAGCCGCAGCTGCAGACATGAATAGAGAATAAGGACTTTGCTTTTATTATTTCCGCTGGAGGATTTATAGGCTGCCTTGAAATATGGAAGGTTTCCCAAGAAAACATTTCAAGACTGGTGTGCATCCTAAGATAGGGTTAAGACTCCTATCAGAGTTGCTTCTATTTATGGAAGTTGATGCCTAATGCTATGGCAGAGAGATGTGATATGGACCACTAGTGGGATTCAATTTTTTTTTACTACCAGTTCGATTGGCGTGGCTTGGTAGGCATGGCTTGGTGGGCGTGGCAGGAGAAGGATACTGTAAAATCTCCATTCCCTCCCGATCAGCTGGGACTTGGGAGGCAGAGAATAGATGGGGGTGGGGCCAGTTAGAGGTTATATTTACTGGTTCTCCGAACTATTTAAAATTTCTGCTACCGGTTCTTCAGAACTGGTCAGAACCTGCTGAATACCACCTCTGATATGCACACATTATTATCGGAGAAAGACACCAGCAAAGTGTTTTTATACTATTGTCAAGAAATCTATCTGAATTTAGCCACTGTGACGCAGTGGTTAGAGTCCATTACTGTAGGCTACGTCTGCTGATGGCTGCCTGCAATATGGCAGTTCAAATCCCACCAGGCTCAAGGTTGACTCAGCCTTCCATCCTTCCAAGGTGGGTAAAATGAGGACCCAGATTGTTAAGGGCAAGAGGCTGACTCTGTAAATGGCTTAGAGCGGGCTGTAAAGCACTTTGAAGCAATATACCATGTTTCCCCGAAAGTAAGACAGGGTCTTATTTTCTTTTGACCCCCGAAATAAGCAATTAGCCTTAATTTCAGGGAGGTCTTATTATGTTTGAGGTGCAGGAGGCGGCGAACATGGTCACCTCATGGCTGCTGCTGTGTTGAAATATTTTGGGGGGAGGGCTTATTTTAGCGCATGCACTCAAAAGCCCGATTGGGCTTATTATCCAGGGAGGTCTTATTTTCAGGAAAATAGGGTATAAGTCTAAGTGCTATTGATTTTGTGTCCTTGTGACATCAGGAGAGAAGCTCAGCTTAAGGAAGTCTTTACGTTAATTCAGATCGCAGTAGAATACATTTGCTGGGACAAATAGCAGCACTTGGCTCACTTTGGCTGAGCAGAGAAAGCTTGAGAGGTTAGATCTTGTTAGAACTAGAATGGGAAAGCTATGATCCCATCTGGAAAATTGAAACTGTAAAGTAGGCAATGGTAGATCTTTTCCATTAAGTAAACCACATGGACACAGGACAGCCAGGGACTAGAAACGTGAAGTATTTTTGAGTTTAGGAGCAGATTTCTCCCTGAAATACTGAACATAGAACATGGAATTACAGGGCTAGAAAAGACCTCAGAGGCCTTCTAATCCAGCCCCCTGCTCAAGGCAAGAGAACTCATACCATCCCCGTCAAATCCAGTCTATTTTTGAAAAGTTCCAGTGATGGAGAACCCACAACTCCAGGAGAAAAGCTATTCCATGGATTAATCGTTCATTATTGACCAATTAACTGAAGATTCTTTACTTGAACATAATTGATTGGTTTCAAAACAGATTTGTTATGCTCACTACGTCACAATAACCAAGGTTATGTAGCATTCACCCTCGTTAAACCCAACAAATTGCTGAAAACGTGAACACGCTTGACTGCGGTTGAGATAAACTGGGCTCTAGATGTGAGCTAAGGAAGCCAAAGTGCTTACTTTCTGTGCAGGAAACACCAGCTGAATGGCGTCCGCCTCCCTTGGGGCAGGAGACTTTGGCATCATGAGGGCAGTGTAACAAAGACATTTCCACCCCGGAGCATTTCATCCCACTCATGACCACGTTGTCTGCATCACTGCTTCCATACCAATACCAGGTCTCCTAGTGAGAAATACCAAAGAAAGGAAGGTGATTAAGTATCGATGCTTTGCAGTATTGATGGGCTGGCTGCTAAAGCAAGGTCATGGCACACACTTGAAAGTAAATCAGGAAGACTGGAATTGCGGGGTGGGGTTGGGGTGTCTGTCAGGCAAGAACAAAGAATGCTGATCAACAGGAAATATGCATGTGTAAAGCCTATAGCAATTATGGGTAGTTAGAAAGTTGACAAAAATAACAAGGATTAGACAACTTGCAGACCTCAGCCAAGAGATGGTCTACAGCAAATGAAATGTCTATTAGATAACTCCTGGAGCATTCATTAGGCTTAGGAATGGGACAGCTATAGACCAATAGAACAAATTGTAGAATTATTGCTAAAATGTTTATTAGAGGATATTTCTTATTATTTCACCTTGTTCCGTCTTCTCCTTTAGTGAAATAGCAATAGCAATAGCAGTTAGACTTATATACCGCTTCATAGGGCTTTCAGCCCTCTCTAAGCAGTTTAGAGTCAGCATATTGCCCCCACAGTCTGGGTCCTCATTTCACCCACCTCGGAAGGATGGAAGGCTGAGTCAACCTTGAGCCGGTGAGATTTGAACCGCCGAACTGCAGCTAGCAGTCAGCTGAAGTGGCCTGCAGTACTGCACTCTAACCACTGCGCCACCTCGGCTCTCAATGTATAAAGCTTCCTTAATCTTTTGTTCTGGGTTCTTGGCCTTTTGACCAGAAACCTTCTTCCTTGGAGTACTCCAATAAAAAGCAATCAGAAAACCTGCACCTCGTGTCTACCGTCCATCATTGCCTTCGGCACTAGGCTCAGGCCCGAATTGGGAACAATAGTATGTCTTAAATCATCTGTCAGGTTCCGAAGGGTTAAGGAAAACAACCAAACACAGAGACGGTTTGAAAATGCCACTTATCTTCCTCCAGCACGAACTGGCCAACAAAGCACTAAGGCAATGAATAAATGGTCAGAGCTGACAGCTGGTGCTCCCCACCACCCTTTATACTTTATTTGATATTTAGGCTAAATGCTCACACACCCAACACCTCGTCACCCAGAGTGAAAACCACCTGGCAATCAGTTATGGCTTGTTCTCAGTCAGTTATCAGTTATGGAGAGTTCTCAGCTGGATTGCATGTGGAGGAGGCAGATAATAGCAATAGCAATAACAGTAGACTTATATACCGCTTCATAGGCCTTTCAGGCCTCTCTAAGCGGTTTACAGAGTCAGCATATTGCCCCCAACAACAATCCGGGTCCTCATTTTACCCACCTCGGAAGGATGGAAGGCTGAGTCAACCCTGAGCCGGTGAGATTTGAACCGCTGAACTGCTGATCTAGCAGTCAGCCTGCAGTGCTGCATTTAACCACTGCGCCACCTTGGCTCTTGGCACCAGATCCCCAGCTGGTGAGCACAATTCCTGGCAGCTTCCACTGCTTACCTGCCAGAGCTGACACCACATTTCACACTTCAGTAACCACTGGAATGGCTGAATTTTAGTTTTGTTTTGCTCAGCCTGGGGGACTAATGACCAGCTCATTGCAGAGTCTTCTTATTTTTTCAGTATCAAACTCATCACGTCATGTTGCCACCACATGATGCTTTGTGAAGTTTCCCCCCTTCACGGAGCTGGGGTGGGCGTGGCCTGCGTGTGACTCATCCGCCCACAGGCCACCAGTTTGACACCTCTTGCTTAGGAGAATTCCTGATTTAAAGGCCAGGATTCAAAAATTCAAATTCAGGTTTCCTGTCTACTCTGGAGCAGGCCATCCTTTCCTTCTTTTATTGAGGAAGAGTCTTTAGTGATGTGACCAAAAAAAGGTGAAATGATCCGAAGTAAAACAAATGCAAGTAATGTAAAGCAACATACGAGACGTAATAAAACAAGGGAAATTGAAGCAAATGGTCCAGCACAGTTGAGTTTGTCCAGACAACCCTCTAAAGTTAAAGCTAAGCCTCAAACCTTGTAATACTTAGCCCTAACGGTGGAGCAGAACTTGGCAATTTTCCTGGAAATCTTCAATAAAAGGTCTGAAAGTATAAGGCGAACAATTTATAGGTTCTGGCCAAACAACACAGCCAGGAAGAAATGGATATATGAAAGCTGCATACCAAGAATCATAAAGAAGCAGCAGTGTAAAAATGTGAACCACTAATTCAGTAGCCCATTCTGGACATGTATGACAGCACTCACAATATGGAATATTGTCAAAACCTTCCCTCCAACTGGCAGGTTTTTTTAAACATTAATAAGGTATCCCAGCAATTGTAGTGGTTGACTGACAACTGATAAAATGTCCAGGAGATGATTTTGTAAACAGCTGCTCCATTATCAGAGGAAAAATCGGCTTCCTTGTCTGTTGGAAAGAAGCATCTTAGATAGAAACACAGAAAATGCCCTAATGCAGGGATGTCAAACTCAAGGCCTGTGGGCTGGATCCAGCCCATGGGGTGCTTAGATCTGGCCCACAGGGCCGGTCTGGAGACAGCAAAGGACCAGCCCGAGATGCCTCTGCCACAGAAAATGGAGCTGGGAAGGGCTGCGTGTGCAAAACAAACTAAAAACAAAAGGAAAGGAGAAATTTCCCCTTTTGCATTTGAGCATGCAATAAGGGACAGGAAAGGAGAAAGGGAAAGAGGAAAGGCAAAGAAAAATAAGGAAAAAGGGGAAGAGAGCAAGGAAGCAAAAAGAGGGAAAGAGGGGAAGGAAGAAGAAAGAATGAAGAGGGAAAGAAAGAAGGAAGGAAAGAAGGAAGGAAAGTAGGAAGGAAGGAAGGAAGATTATAATGAAAGGGAGGGAGGGTCTCAGGGAAGTCCTGCCTTAGCACTTGACCAACACAGGTACCCCGACATGAGTCCTGTGTCACACCCACCATGGCCACACCCTGGCCCTCCGAGGTCAAACACAACCCTGATGCGGCCCGCAATGAAATCCAGTTTGACATCCCTGCCCTAATGCATGGGGAATAAACTCATTCTAAATTGAGAATAGGATGGTTGCTGGCATTCTTGCAGCTTTGTCCCTTTCATTTCAATAAATCTTGTTAAAGAAGTCTTTGTGCGCATATGACCTAAAATGATTGGCCGAGTCCGATCCTAACTACAATGGAGAAGCAAAGCAGAATGGCTTTTGACCAAGGTAGACTCTGCTTCTTAGTGAACATTTTATGAGAAAAGCGATGTTCAGAATCCAAACCAGGGTTTAGCTGTTCTAGAAAGTTATACTATGTTCCCTAAGATTCCAGCTGGTTAGTGCAATATTTTAATCAGGGCACAAAAAAGTTTTGGTAGAGGGATGCGCTTGGCTTTTGAGGCTTAGCATAAATAATATGATTACTGTATTCTTATGCCAATAATTTGACCGATTGAGAATGACTACTTAGCCAAGTTCTGCACTGTTTTTTAAACTTCAAAATAATCAATGATATCATCAACGACTGGATAGGAAGGCAACATGACTTTTGATCCATCTTTGCAATAACATTTGGAAGTCAGGAAGCATTTCTGATTGGCTAAAGAACCATAAAATTTGGTTTAATAGAACTGAAAATTGTTCCTAGTAGAGATTGTAAATTCCTTCCCTGTCTTGCTGATGTATTTACGATACACACTTTATGCAAGATTCAACCCAATTTAAAAGACTTCCAGGACCGAAAAAGGACCAATCTACTTTTTCAGAAATGGAACTCCCTCCCTTTCAATGGTGGTTCCATCACAAGTCTTCTAATAGCTCCTTAAGCTCCCTGCCTTTAGGTCTAATCAATAGAACAATTAATGATTGGGAGTGACAGATGATTGCCTATTCCAAACCAGCTTTGCTAGTAAAATTACTAAGGGTTCCAGATGGTAGAACTCCTAATGCCTGTGAGTCCCTTGGACTGCACGACAATCAAACCGGTCAGTCCTAGAGGAGATCAACCCTGACTGCTCTTTAGAAGGCCAGACTCAAATACTTTGGCCACCTAATGAGAAGGAAGGACTCACTGGAGAAGAGCCTCATGCTGGGAACGATGGAGGG
>NW_013659223.1:235990-249751 GCF_001077635.1 Thamnophis sirtalis
CTATTCTATTCTATTCTATTCTATTCTATTCTATTCTATTCTATTCTATTCCATTCCATTCCATTCCATTCCATTCCATTCTATATCTGCATAGTTCTTCAATTAGGAAATGTGCAGATCTTACAATTCCCCCCCCCTTTCAGAGAGTAAAACATATTACGTCATTAAAGCCAATGTTGTTGTTGTGTTGTTTTGTTCCCTCCTGCTTTTTCATTCTGCTTAATAAAACCTTTCCCCCTAGAGATCTGTCCTAAGAGTATCACTGCATCTGGAGAAAATCAGATGAAGAAAGTGTATTAAGAATTCATAAACCGTCTAGAGAGATTCTCAATTCAACCAAAGAAGCTTGGATGAGAAGCTAAAAGTTTTCAAAAAACCAAGAAAATCCAGTTGCTTTTGGAAAAAAAAGCACCTTTTGGACAATTCATAGACTGGACATCTAAATTGTCCAGATCCCCTCCAGATAGAGGCCCAGGAAACTTCCGAGTTAAAAATATCCAGGGCTTTAATAAAGCTTTTCTACAGTTAATTTTGTTTTTATTCTTTGAGATACTGTTTCCAATATTTTTCTTTTCTTTCTTTCAATTGTTAGAAGCAGAACAGAGGCCAATTTTACATTTCTCCACCATTTCTTAAATTTCTTTTGGAGAATTGGAAGCAAATACAGTATATGCAACTGGCATTTTTGACTCTTTTTGCCCACAAGCCTGACATTTCAATTGGGATGATAATCCTTCATAGGACTGCCGAAAGATTGCAAATAAACATGGATTATTGGAAGATTTCTAACATTATTTTTTTTACTTTTGCAAGAAAGCCGAGGTTTATAAAAGGATTTCCAAGGAATCTTTGAACTTAAATGGACATTTATGGCACTACAAAAATAGAATAAAATTTCACGACCGGTAGAATGGCTTATGGTTGCCTTTTGTAATGCACCCCAGTGAAACAAGCTCTTAAACTCTAGCTCTGTTCCCAAATCTAGGGTTTAAGTAAACAATGGATCTCTGATGGGATGTTAGTCTAGTAGAGCTGGTGTTACCAAAGGTGCTTTTCCAAGAGGCAACTGGACTTTCTGGTTCTTCTTTGAAGACATTTTGCTTCTCATCCAAGAAGCTTCTTCAGCTTTTGGATGAGAAGCAAAGGCTGAAGAAGCTTCTTGGGTAAGAAGCCAAACGTCTTCAAAGAAAAACCAGAAAGTCCAGTTGCCCCTTGAAAAAGCAACTATGGGACAACCATGACCTGGATGATGGAGAATCTCCATAGACATAGAGCTGGTATTGTTTCTCCATGCATTTGTTTTGCATTGCTTTGCATTATATCCTTTTAAGTTGTTTCATGTTGAACATTGTCCAAAGTTGGGATGAAACTGGACAGCCTAAAGCTTCCCATCGCACATATGTGCTAATTGTTCCACCCTCCTCTCCTTCCGTCTTTCTTCTTTCCCCCATCTTCTTCTCATTCTCTCCTCCTCTCTCCCTTTCTTTTTCTGTTGTTATAGGTGTCTCTTTCAAATCTCAGTTTATGTTTTCTTGGGATGGTATTTACGCAAACCCAACTATAGTTTAGTATCATTTCTTATTCCCTTACCTTCGCTAATCTATCCTAACTATGTTTTCTCCCCCTTTGTATCTTGTCTGTTCATGCTATTCTATGTGCTTGAACAGACTGATATCTAAATGAAACTTTCCAAAGTTTCTCCAAGTCTCAAGAACAAAGTTTAAATGGAAAAAGTTAATTTTGTTGCTGTTCTCATTAAGCAGTCACCTACATTTCCCCAAACAATATTTTTTTTCTAAAGCAGACAAGGAAAAAAATGCAAACATATTTTTCTAGAGGTGGTAACTTCTGCTTCATTAATATACTTCAGAGCAATGCTAGCTGTTTTTTCCTAGCAATCTCCAATTTTCAGTAAAGACAACACAACCAAAACTGAAGCAGTCTTTCAAAATGCCTAGCTTCTACTTGTCTAATGTGCCAACCTGCTCCAGCCCCATCACGTTGCAGTGAGGTTTTTTTTCATGTGATGCGAACACTTCCGTAGCGGTAGCCACAATTAAATATATATTAGGGCCCTCTCTGTGCCATTTGGCTGTAAGCTCACATTTTTAAGATTCCAGAGAGCTGCAATGTGTGTCTCATACATAAGTTATTTTCCTCTTCTTTCCCCAAACCACACCGTTTGAGAGTCACTTTACTGTTTATTTTAGACTCCTTGACTCTTTTGTGCCATGAAAAAAGAATTCTTTTTTCCCCAGCATTCAGCCGGGGTGAATTCTATACGTTTAATGTTAAATTTATTTGATACTTGTATCACCCCCCCTTTTTTTTTTGTACACCAATCTTTTTTCTTTTGTTATTAGTGCTGGATGTGTTACTTTTTTCTATTTTGTATTTTAGTTTTGTTAATAAAGCAAAATAAATGTATTTTTTAAAAAAGCTTAAATCTTAGATACTGGAATTGATGGATTATTACACCATTCTAAGTTATATCAGCTTTCCCAAGAGTTAGAGCAGGAGTGTCAAACTTGATTTCATTGAGAGCTGCATCACAGTTGTGTTTGACTTTGGGAGATTAGGGGAGGTGTGGCCAGGATGGGCATGGCCACCTTGACATCACTCGTTGAGGCTCTGTTTTCAGCCGCAACGGCCTCCCACGGCTCCATTTTTGCTGGCAGAGGGCTGCAGGAAGCCATTGCAGCTGAAAACAGAGCTTGAGAGGGCTACGTGCAGCTCTCCCAAGCTCCATTTTTGCTGGCAGAGGTACCGGCAGCTGGTCCTTCACAGCTGGTCCCAGGCGGCTCCACGGGCCAGATCTAAGCACCCCGTGGGCTGGACCTGGCCTGTGGGCCTTGAATCTGACATCCCTGAGTTCAGTGGCGGGCTCCTACCACTTCGGCCCGGTTCAACTGAACCGGTAGTGAAATGGCGGCCTGGGTCGGTGGAACCGGCAGTGACTCAGGCCTGCCACACCCCTGAACTGGTTCCTTGGTTGCTGCTGTCACCACTGCCATCTTGTTTTTGAGTTCTGTGCATGTGCAGAACAATTTTAATTGAACTGTGCATGTGTGCAAAGCGCACCCACGAGTGAACCGGCAGTAAAGCCAGCCAGAACTCATCCCTGCCTGAGTTAGATGGATTATTTTACCTATCAAACAACCCCTTCCTAAACCTGAAGGTATTAATGATAAGATTATGGAATTTTCTGCATATAAAGCATGGGCTCAACTCTTGGCCTCTTCATCTTCATTACTCCTTCATCCTTTCTAATAATTCCCTAATTTTAAACATGCTTACCTTGTCCAAGTCTTGCACCCAAGATAGCCTCCTTGGCCGTTCCAAACCCCAATTCTCGGCAGGCCACACTGGCTGAAGATAGGTCCCACCCGTCATCACAAATGGTTCCCCATTCTCCGTTCATCAACACTTCGAGCCGGCCTTCTCCAATCTGGGCTCCGCCCTTTAGCCTCACTAGAAGGTGCTAAAAAGAAATGGGGAAATCTTCTATTACTCAGGGATGTAACAGTCAGAGGCAATTTCTGTTTATCTGGTTGGCTATTTTAAAGTTAACTCATCCACATAAATGTACATTCTGGCACGAATCACAGAGAGCGTAAAGATAGAACTCGACTTACAACCATAAGAGCCATGGTAGCCCAGTGGTTAGAATACAGCACTGCAGGCTACTTCTGCTGACTGCTGACTGCTGACTGCCGGCTGCCTGCAATTTGGCAGTTCAAATCTCACCAGGCTCAAGGTTGACTCAGCCTCCCATCCTTCCAAGGTGGGTAAAATGAGGACCCAGATTGTTGGGGACAAGAGGCTGACTTGGTAAACTGCTTAGAGAGGACTGTAAAGCACCATGAAGCGGTATATAAGTCTAAGCTCTATCATATGAACACTTTTTGCGACCTTCTGAGATGCAAAATCAATGGGGAAGCCAGATTTGCTTAACAACAGTGTTACTAACTTAACAATTGCAGTGATTAACAACTGTGACACAAAAGGTCGTAAAATGGGGCAATATTCACATAACAAATGTTTCACTTAGCAACAAAAATGTGGGGCTCAATTGTGGTCGTAAGTGTACCCTACAATCTATGAACAAACCCAAATATCTCATTAGAGCCACCAACATCACACTTGGAATCTCAAGATCTTATTAATAATCTTAAACTTATTAACAATATTTTAATAATTAATAATATTAATAATCTTATTAATAGGAAGAATTAAAGGTCTCTGGGTAAATAATTGTATTACATAACAGAGTTATTATATAATAAGAATCAGGATCTACCACAGTATCTCAATCTGGAGTCTTTCAGTTGGTTCCCAATCCCAGATCCAGCCAACCGAAATGGTACCATGAAGTCTATGTTGTGGTTTCTATTGTTGTTACCAACTCAAGGAGTCGTATGTGGCAATTTTCAGCTTTTAAATTATGAGTGCAGATCCACGGCATCCAAAAACGGTGCTAACTCAGAAATAGTTGGCAGCATCAACTATCCATCTACATTAAAAATAAATAAGTCTTTCTCGTTTTTGTTTTGCTGTCACGGCGGGCTAATAAGCTACAAAACCATCCTTACATAAAGTTCAGGAATTCTAAGGCACAACTGTCAACATTATCATTTACATAATAGGAAAGTTGTCCGTTTGGAAGAACACAAAGCAAAAGTCAGTTGGCGTGAACAAAAGAATTTGGAATGAGAATTAGGCAATGTTTTGCCAAGAGCTTCAGCCCTTCCAGCAATAAATTAAGCTTGTGCAGTTCTGGAACTCCCAAACATCCTGAGTTAAAGCAGGGAGAAATTATAAACAAGGCTCTGCACAGAATATAATTCTTAGCCTTTTCCAGGTAAATATGAGCCACTGAGCAACTGTGTTTGAAAAATAAATGCAACATTTTTAAGAGGGATGGTGGTGCCTTGAAAATATTGCTAGTGTTCCTTGAGGAAGAGGAAATATAAATATACGCCTTGGAATGCTGAACTTTAGAAAATTAGAATCTGCAGGGGAGAGAATGTTTTGGGCATTATGAATTATTTGGAATTGGGAGAAAAGCTGTTTATGACTGGCTCTTAAATGTCTCCTATTTAAAGTCGCAAAACATTTTCACAATGTTTTTTTTTAATGTGGTCATCTTATTTAGGAATTCCATACTGCACATTAGCAAAAAAAAGAGGAGAAGGTGAAAGAACATGGGGCAGACTCAGAAAAATAGAGACACAACATTAAAGACACATTACAACAACAATAATAACAATTTGTATCTTCCTTGGTGGAAGAAGAGGAGGAGGAGGAGAAGGAGAAGAAGAGGAAAGAGGAGGAGGAGAAGAGTAGGAGGAGGAAGAAGAGGAGGAGGAGAAGAAGAAGAGGAGGAGGAGGATAAGGAGAAGAAGGGGAAAGAGAAGGAGGAGGAGAATAAGAATGAGGAGGAGGAGCTTATTTAGGAGAAAAGGCAAACTTATCATTAAATGAACATTGTTTGCATTTTATGAGATGGAATTTACTGATCCAGCATTAAAGGTGTTGGAATTCATACACAAAAAAAGGCAAGTTAAGAAATAGGGTTTCTACTATTGGTATACATCACAAAGTATTGTGAAGAATACTATCTTGTACAAACTTAATGGGTGCCTTATCCTACCACTGGATTCTAGCCAGTTATGTTCACAGTTCTGTAAATAATGACCATATATGGACAAAGAATTCGTGATTAGCTAGGATATTTTATCCCAATAGAATTTGGTCCCTGAATGAGCAGATTTTTGCTCACTTTTGGAGCTAAGGAGTAGCTGAGTAAACTTACCATAATGACACTATGCAGTGTCCAACTTATTTGACATCTTTTCCTAAGAATATTTAAAATGCAAAGGTTTGTGATTTCAATACTAAGGCCACATAGACCTCTAGCTAACCTACAATTCTCAAAGTTAGCAAACGAGAATTAACTCTAGACTAACCAGATTCATCAGACCACTCTGTAGACTGAGTGCTATCATTTTTCAAAATTTAGGTGGCCAAGATTGAATAAGATCAGCAAACTACAGTCTGAAATCTTTTGAGATCTCACGTGGGACATGTGAAATCTCAAGGGATACGAACCGTTTCACATTGGTAAATGTTTACCAAATATTTAAATTTTAAAATTTGCTTTCCTGCTAATATTTGCATTGAAGGAAGGCACTATGGCAAGCCATTAACACAATTAGTACTTTATTTGTCCTTAGCAGATTGCTTTCCGGGTTATTCTCGTGATCAAGGATTGAGGTAGGGTGAAGGCCTCTCTCTGCTCAATCTGTTGAGACAGAGCAATGCAAGATGATATCACAACCAGAATCGCTCAAGCGTATGAGTTGCTTCCAAGAAATTATTGTGTTAATATAATGATCCCAAAAGTTTTTCCTAATTAAAATTCCTGATGAACATGACCACTGCTGAAAATTTTGGGAAGTCCTTGAAACCAGTGGGTACTTATGTTGAGGAAAAAGTGGGTTAAACCATCTAGCTAAGATCAATTAGTGTTTTGCTAAAATCAAACATATTAGAAATTCTGTTTTATATAAAGCATTACAGAGAAAACAGTACAGTCACCATGTGCTTTACTGCTCAATTATATTACTGTAACAGGAAACTCTCCTCAGAACATAAAAAACCCATAGATTATAACCATAGATGCACACTAAACACTGCCATCTATTGGCTAACATAATTCTGCAGTTGTTGTAAAACAAAATACAGCCTAACGTGTATTCCAACAAAAAAAATATGTTCAATTTCCTACTAAGTCATGAAGCTCATTGGGTGTGATTTTATATCTTCTAGTCAACTTCATTTCACACGTCTTTAAGAAGATAAACTAGGAGGAACCATGAACGTAGCTGCTCTTCTTGGAGAAAAGATGGGAAATGAATGTGATAAATAAGGAATACTTCACACATTGTCAAGCATTGGATCCAGGCTGATGCAATGAAATGGTGAAAGGGAATCAGGGCTATACTTTCCTTAATATCAAGATGCTCAACCTTGGAAATGATCCTAAAGTTTGTTTGAATGGTTCACAGCTAGCAATACACTCCATAGCAAATTCAAGTTCTCTATCAGACCAAGGAGAATTTCTTCCACTTACCTGAGAACGGAAAGCTTTGCCGAAGCCACTGTGGCTGCCTGGGGCAAACGCTAGTCCAGGGCTGCAGCTTACCACTGCAGGGATCCCATTCTCGCAGGTAACGTTCCCACCAAAGGTCATGAGCCTATCGCCCATTTTGCAGTTAAAGAGATGTGATTCAGTGCCTTTGCAATTCACAGAATAAGCCCAGTATCTATGCTTTCTTCTGCTTGCTGATGTCCTGGAAGAGAAGGAAGAATACCACAATTGTTAAGATTCCACCACTAAGGAAATAGTTATAGCACTCAGACTTATATACCGCTTTACAGTGCTTTACCCTCTCTAAGCAGTTTACAGAGTCAGTATATTACACCCTACAATCTGGGTCTTCATTTTATCCACCTCGGAAGGATGGGAGGCTGAGTCAACCTTGAGCCTGGTGAGATTTGAACTGCCAAATTGCAGGCAGCTGGCAGTCAGAAGTAGTCTGCAGCACTGCACTTCAATGCCACCGAAATAATGGAGAAAACCTATCATTGACCAGAACCAGTTGTTTGTTTGCTTGGAGGCCAGGACATCCTCGCATCCAGGCCAAATGAGTTCTCACAACCAAGCAGGCAAACATAATAAGGTCTAGGACAACTTGCTATGGCCAACTCATCTTGGCCAACTTGCCACAGGACAATAGTTAACACTAACATTGAAGAAACAGTGGAATAGAACCATTAAAGAAAGGATGCCAAAGGAGGGACAAAATGAAATGTGAATGACAAAAATTAAAATTATTTCAAATTTATTTTAAATAATTAAATTGAATGGTTGATTCGCCCCGCAACGAGTTGTTCCATGGTGGATTGGCCGTGGCGAGTTGCACTGCAGAGAGTTGGCCATGATGAGTTGGCCATGCCAAGTTGGCTGTGATGGGTTGTCCCAAGCATAATAATCTGAAAACCTGTGTAGCCTTTTCTTAGATTGCAACGTATGTCAAAAGAAGGAAATGGATCACTACTTGAATGACCTGCATGTGTTTATTATCAGGCCAGATCAGGCTATTTGGATGGTATATTCATATCCAACTGGTTTGCAAAAGAAATAAAGGAAACACTAAACAGTACAAATGAAGTCAGCAAACTAGTCAACATGTTTACTTTCTGTCATGAGGCTGGAAAAGCAAAGAGTAATAATCTACTCAGTTTGTCTACCATTTAATCAAAATCCCACCTTGTCTGCAATAAATCAAAAGTTTGGTCCTGTTCCAAAGAAAGCCAGTTTGGTCTAGTTAAGGCACTAAATTAGAAACCAGGGGATGGTGAGTTCCAGTCCCATCTTATGCACAGAGGTCAGCTGAGAGACTCTCAGCCCAATTCACTTCAAAGGATTGTGTCAGGGTTCCAACAGATGCCCTAATTAAATTATGAGCCTCGAGCCAAGCTTCAAAAGAAATCCAGTTACCTATTAGGAGCAACATGTCAGCATGTACCCAAGTGAAGCCAGTTCTGACCCCACATAATTTATGGCCCAATTATGACCATGTTTCCCCCCTCCACCCAGAGTGTGTCATAAATCACATTCTCCAATAGAGCACTTTCACAGGCTGTAGAGATCACGCCCCTCCACCTGTTGCAGGTAACTTGCGAGACAGCCTTGAGAAAGATATGTATGGAATGTGCTTCTGGTTGTGGCTGCCATACTGCTCCATCAGTGTCATTCCCCCTGCTTATGACAACTTGAGAGCAGGCCAGGGATGCTTCGTGAGATGACAGGTTGTTGTTGTTGGAAAATAGGAGGAGGAAGTAGCATTAAGTATGTTCATCACTACAGTTATTTCTAAAACCATAAAGGAAGGATATAAATAAATGAAATAAAAAATTTAAGTGAGTCAAGTTCTACTTTTCAGTACTCGTTAAGGGAAAAATGTATAATCTTATGGCAGGAATTTGTGATTTATGTCAATGTGAAGGTAATTTGATTGTGAGTAACATGTCAAGAGCTACAAAAGGATGGGACATGTACCTGGCAGAAGGATGATTGCATCTTGTACACAATGTTATCAATGGCACAAATAATATAATTTGCATCCATTGCATAATAATACCTGTGATATTACTAACTCTCCTAGTGCATGCGCACCCCCCTCCCCCCCCCACACACACCAAAGAGCCAGAAACTGGTTTTGGGGATGCATTTTAAGGGGAGAAATGGTTACCTTGAACCCCCATCAGTTTTGAGATACAGGCAGTCTTTGACTTACAACCACAATCGAGCCCAAAATTTATGTTGTTAAGTGAGAGAGTTGTTAGGTTAGAGTTTTGCCCCAAGTTATGATCTTTCTTGCCCCCATTGTTAAGTGAATCAATGCAGTTCTTTAATTAGAAACACGGTTGTTAAGTGAATCTCGCTTCCACACTGACTTTGCTTGTCAGAAGGTCACAAAAAGGGATCACATGACCCCAGGACATTGCAAACTGTCATAAATATGAGTCATGTTTATAAAGTGTCTAAATTTTGATCCCATGATCATGGGGATGTTGCAATAGTTGTAAGTGTGAAAAACAGTCCTAATTCACTTTTTTAAAGTGGCATAAAAGTGTTGTTGCCCACCAGCGGCCAGTGGAGCTGGCAGCAGATTCGGACAGTGAGGAGGTTGGGGAGGAACATGGGGCAGTCCTGGAGTCTGGGGAAGGCTCCGATGAGGACTCTGTGTGGGAGGCAGAGAGGGGACCAGGGCCGTCTGACAGTTATCAGCTGCCTTCGGAGTCAGACATAGTGAGGCAGACGAACAGCTGGAGCTTGTTCCCAGTGTGCACATCTGCAGAGTTGCAAGAGGAAGGGAACAGCTAAAGAACAGGGGTTGACTTGAGAGTAAGGCCAGAAGTGGGCAGTGAATGGCCCCTCCCAGAGGAAATAAAAGAGGAGCAAAAGGGGAGGGGTGTTTGCAGGAGACAATTAATTCATTCCTGCATTATTGCCAAGTATCGTGGCATCTGAAAGATATCGGCCTGGCCACTCTCCAAACCTGATATAGTTCGGTAATTGTGAACTATTTTGAAAGACTGTGGGAGAGGAAAGACTTTGCTGGAGAGGAATTCACTGTAAATTAAATAAAAGGGGTTTATCGGGACGAGGGCTCGGCTTCGTGCTGCTGGGGAAGCCTAGGTCAGAACAAGAAGTTTGGTCACTAAATGAACTGATGTAAGTTGAAGACTCCCTGTACCAGGCCTCCCTACTCCTCCTCTAAAATTAACCAATGAATCACGCTGTCTGTTTTGATGGAGAAAAAAAATCAACTGAGGAACAATCCCTTTGGCTTATCTGCTAGTTTAGAACAGAACCTTTTATGGCCTCACTGCTAAAACCCTCAAGGATTATGCTCAAGAGGTAAAGGAAATCCTTCGTGCCACATTATGGATAATTTAGGCAATCCTTTCCTTCCACCGGCCTCTAAGTCCTTGAGATAAGATTGGAAGGAAAGAGAGAAATTAACTTTTCCCTTCCACCAGTCTGAAAACCGAAGCCAGATCTCCAAGTATGTCTGGAAAAGGAATTCAGTCAAAGACTGTCAACAACTTTGGGAAGCTCAACATATTAATAGGAACCATTTGAAAGGAAGATATTTGCCCTGCCTGCCCATAATATCTGTGGCATACGGTGTGGCAATCTTTCGTACAATTCCCGGACACGAGGGAGACGGGAATAAATCACAATGGATTACTCTGTGTCAAAATCAACAATTATTTTGTTAGGGGAGGAAAGAAGACGGTCTTAATTTAGAACCGGTACATCAAATCCACTTGGGTGATTTTGAAATCACCCCAAGGATTAAATATGGCATCAATATTATAAGTCGGCAGACTTGGAAGTAATGCAAGCACTGTTAATGTAATGGTTACATTAACAGACTCTAGGAAATCTAAAAAATACTTCTCTCTTCTTTCGACTTTACAGTCCAAGAAACTTGGGGAGGGGGGTCCTTCTGAGACATTTACTAGACCCCTAGCTTAGCTGCCTATTATTTGTTGCAGAAACTTAGCACTCACCCCTCTCCTAGAAGAATGAAATATTTTAGGAAATATTGAAAAGGCAGAATATTATATTTCCCTTAAGGAGAAATGGAGAAACATTCTCTTGGAGACAGAAAGCAGCCCCCACTTTTCTTAACAGCAGATGTCCCAACTAAAGAGCTTATTGAAAGAAGCCAAGTATCTAGGTAGCTTTATTCATAGGCAAAGCAAATACTACAGGCCAAAATCCATTCAAGATAGGATATTTTGAAACAAAGGCAGCATGGTAGGACTCGAGATCCAAACCAGTCATTAACCCATATTAGGAATTGCCCAACACTGTTTCAGAAAACAATCTCCATCATTGCTTCATCTCAGTTGTACGACCCCTAGCAAACTTCAACCAAACCTGGGAGCTCAGACAATCTATAGAATCCGTTATGATCCCTACATAACATAACCTACAACAGCCAATAGAGTACATGTTCTTGCACAGGAACAGGAAGCTCAAGTGCAAAGCCCAAGAGAAGGTATAAAAAAAAACCCGCTCTCAACTCCATGTGGTCAGCTGCCCAGAATCCATGTGGTTCTGCTTCATCAATAAATCATCTTTCCAATCAGCCACCATGTTTCCAGTGTCTTTCTCCCAGCTTGGAACTGAACCAGATGGATGTTTCTTCCCACACTGTCCATTGCCTGAACTTCTGGCTCCTCTCCTCCTCCATTCTCCCAAGGTCATTCTCACAGATCATCAACAAGTCGACCATTCTTGATTTATAGGGAGCATTTTAGCAAAGTCATGTTGCAACTGCGGTGATGAGAGTCAGTGAATAAGAAAAGGAGAAGAAAGGAGAGAAGCAATCTGGAACTAAGGAGAAATTTCCTGGCAGAGAGAATAATTAACCAGAAGTTGTGGGTTCTTCATCACGGGAGGCTTTTAAGAAGAGATTGGGCAGCCATTTGTCTGGAACAGTATAGGGCAGTGATGGCCAACCTTTTTGTCAAGATGTGCCAAAACCAGAGGGAGTGGGGGGTCATGTGCAAGCATACTCACACCCATAATGCAATGCCTCCCCTCTGCACATGTGTGCACAACCCCCCTACCCGCATGCTCGCAGGCCTCACTGAAGCCTCTGGACTTCTGGGAGGCGCATGGGGGTGTTTTTTGCCCTCTGCAGGCTTCAATGGCCCAATGGGCAATCTGGAAGTTCATCCCCGAACTTCCGGTGGGCCCCATTGGGCCGGTTTCTCCTTACCTGGGCTTCAGGGAAGCCTCTGGAGGGCAAAAAAGAGCCCAACATGCAAACCAGAAGTTCGGGAATGGACTTCCGGGTTACCTGTTGGATCATTTTTCTCCCTCTGGAGGCTTCCCTGAAGTCTCCCAAAGGCAAAAAACAGGCGAAATCAAGATCGAAAATCAGCTTGCCAGCACGTAACACATTGCCCTCAGAAATGGTTCTGCATGTCACCTGTGGCATGTGTGCCATAAGTTCGCCATCACAGGTATAGGGTTTCCTGCTTGAGAAGGGAGTTGGACTAGAAGACCTCCAAGGTCCCTTCCAACTCTATTATTCTGTTAACTTCTGGCTTTTTTTCCAAGAGTATGCTGAACATTGTAAAACTTCTATAAATTCTGTAAATTCATTTAATTCCATATTAAACGACTTAAAAATTTAGAAATGATTTTTTTAAAAAAGATTAAAAAGCTATGCAAAATGCAATTGAAGGGTTATAAGAGTTAAGGGAAACTCTAAATTAGTTCAGTTGTGTCTTGCTAAAAAAACAATTCCTATCCAATTTCAAGTTGTAAGTAGTGAGTCAATCTTTTTTTCTTTTCTTTTTTTTGTCGAAGCTTGTAAGTAATGCTGGCATTCAACTACACCTATGAGTGAAACACACAAAACCTTCTACTTTAGATATTTAATTCTTGGCTCATGAGTATTCAAGTAGCTATGACAGATCCAAAACTTTTAGATCAGAAATAGAATGCTTCTGAACATCAGAGAGGAAAAAAATGCTTTCTCATAATGTGCTAAGATATTGCACATATCTTAGTTTGGTTTTCACTTAGCATGGTGTGCAAATACTACTGTGTTTTAAATCAAACTCTGATTAAGCATAATGTATGGAGTCAGTCAACATGGGGGCATTTCCCCCCAAACTGGCCACCCCAACTGGAAATTTGAGGAAACACAATCCCCAAATATCAGAAGTTTTATTGAATATCAGAAGTTGTGTTTCTCAAATTTTCCTAGAGAATACTCTAGGAAAAATGCTCAGAAAAATACATTCTAGACCAACAAGATCCCCATTTTACTTCCTGGGATGACAGAAATACACATTTTCTAGCAGATTAACAGAGTTGGCAGGGACCTTGTAGGTCATCTAGTCCAACCCCCCGCGCAAGCAAGAGACCCTACACCATTTCTGACGGATGGCAGTCCATTCTCTCCTTGAAAGCTTCCAGGAATGAAGCTCCCACAACTTCCAAAGGCAACTTCTGTTCCATTGAATATAGAATAACAGAGTTGGAAGGGACCTTATAGGTCATCCAGGGATGAAGGTGCCACAACTTCCAAAGGCAACTTCTGTTCCATGGGTTGATTGTTCCCACTGTCACTGTCAGAAAATTCCTCCTTATTTCCA
>NW_013659224.1:17818-29790 GCF_001077635.1 Thamnophis sirtalis
CAGAAGAACAGCTGGAGCCTATTCCCAGTGTGTGCATGTGCAGAATTGCCAGACGAAGGGAACAGCTAAGGAACAAGGGCCGACTTGGGAATAAGGCCACAGGTGGATGGTGAATGGCCCCTCCCAGAGGGAATAAAAGAGAAGCGAAAGGGGAGTGGAGTTTGCAGGAGACAATTAGTTCGCTTAATTGATTCCTGACTATGAGGCTCCTTGCCAAGTTCTACAGATCTCAGCCTGGCAGCTCTCCAAGCCAGATAAGGTCTGTGACCGTAAATCCTCCCTTGAAAGACTTGGCTGGATGTGAATGAGCAGAATTCACAGTCCGTTAATAAAAGGGGTTTTTGTCAGGACAAGGAATTTGTTTCATACTCTTGGGAATCGTAAGTCAGAACAGGTGCTGCTTAAAATTGGCCAGTTGCTCAGCAGACGCAGTCCATTTTGGGAGAGTTCAAAGAAAGCTACCATTGTTGTTGGCTTTTTTACTAACTTGGGATCCTGGGGGTTCTTGTAGTCCTGTTTTATCTCTAGGGCTATTTATAATTGTGCAGGTCTGTGACAACTTGGCATAGCCATTTCGCCACAAGACAACTTGCCATGGCTAATTCGCCGTGGGACAACTCACCGCAGGACAAGAGTTACACTAATATGTCCCAAAAGGTCCTTTTTTCAAGAGGCAACTGGACTTTCTGGTTTTTCTTTGAAGACGTTTCGCTTCTCATCCAAGAGGTTTCCTCAGCTCTGACTGAATGGAAGGATTTGTACTCCTTGCAGACAGCTGGTCATTTGCATCCTTTTAGAGAGTCATCGAGGCCACTTGGAGGTTATCGGTGTCCTCAGGTAATGCAAATGGGCGTGGAGCCTTCTTGGAATTGTTGAAAGAAGCGGGTTGTAGACTGGAGATAGATCATGTCGGGTGTCCCTCCCACTCTATTGAGAGAGGGGGTATTCAGTTTTGACACAGGTGGCCTCTTTGACCCCTCTTTCAAACCAGTAGTTCTCTTTGTCCAAAATGTGGACTCTGCTGTGTTCAAAAGAGCGGGTTTTGTCTTCCAAATGCCGATGGACCTCTGAACCTTGTCCTGATGGGTTTATCCTTCTGTGTTGCGTCATGCATTGGTGAAACGGCTGTTTTGTTTCCCCAGTGTAGTTCTACACAGGGCTCACGGCTCACTGCATTGTACTGCATATACTACATTGCTCAGTATGTGTCCGGGTGTTTCATCCTTGGGGTGAACGAGCCTCTGCCTTGCTGTATTCTTGGGTTTGAAGTGTGCACGTAATGTTGTGTTGGCCGAAACCGAAACGTCTTCAAAGAAAAAAACCAGAAATTCTAGTTGCTTCTTAGAAGAAAAAGCCCCTTTTGGGACAACCGTGACCTGGGAATGACTGAGAATCTTCACAGACTAATATCTACCTTCTTTCCCTGAAAATAAGACCTCCCGGAGAATAAGCCCTCCCCTGAAAATCGGGCTTCTGAGGGCATGCGCCAAAATAAGCCCTCCCTGAAAACATTGCAACACAGCAGCAGCTGTGAGGTGACCACGTTCCCCACTTTCTGCACCTCAAAACTAATAAGCCCTCCCCCCCGAAAATAAGGCCAAGCGCTTATTCTTTTTTGGGGGGGTCAAAAGAAAACAAGTCCCTGTCTTATTTTCGGGGAAAACGCGGCAATCGAATCGTTCAAGAAAGGAAGCCAAAGGAGGCACCAAATAAAACACGGAGTGAGAAAAATCGAAACCATTTTTAAATCATTAAAATCAAATTGTTGATTTGCCCCCGCGGTGAGTTGTGCAAGCAAGTTGTGCAGTGATGAGTTGTGCCGTGACAAACTGCCCCATCCTGATAATGGTGTCGCTGGCCTTCCGGGTTCCCTTTGAGTAAACAAGCTTGGGACGAAGTGACTGGTGACATTTGGAACAGGGGACGCTTGAATTTGTCTTGGCTTCTCCTTACGTTCCCCAGGGGCGTCCCGGAAGGCGATCTGTTGTTTGCGCACCGCGCGCGGGGGGGGAGGGGAACCTCCTTCGGCAAAAACCGGCTGAGGCAATCTCTCTGTTTTGATTGCAAGATCTGTTCTAAGAAGCCTCCGGTGTCCTTTGAGAAAATTCCTCCCGGCTCTTGATTCTCCCGGTGTTTCGACTACGTTGCTTCTGCGGGTTGTTCTAAACCAAGGGTGGAGATGCAGGCGTTTTATGAGCTGACGCTGCGGTGTTATGTACGAGAACGGAGAGAGAGAGCGTTCGTTGTCTCGTTTGGGGTGTGTGTTTTCACAGGTTGCTGCTATGGATAAATGTCCCCCTCTTCTTTACAGTGGTTATTAATAGGACAGTGGGTTTGTTTTTCGAGTCGTGAGAAAGGACAGTGAAAGAGGCATTGTCATGCCGGCCTCCCTCAGCAACCAAGGAAGAAACCGTTTCACTCCATTTCGCAGAATTAAGAGTACTTTTGCTGGTTATGAAAAGGTAGCAGCTAAGCAAAGCAAGATCTGAGGCAAAAGCGCGCAAAATCATACATATCAATATGTGACCCAACTCACTCCCCCTGGTAACCCCAATCCACAGTCCAATCTGCAAATCCCTTAGGTGTCATGTGGGTTCTATCTTCAAAAAGCATCATCAGGTTGGTATGCAGGACAGTTGGCCTTGGGGCCCCCAATCATTATCTCCAGCATACGCAGTAGATGGTGAGAACAAAACTCCCTTTACACAATCCCTCCTGTAATTAAAACTTCCCTTCCCAAATACCAGGCCTCCCCGTCCCCGTTTCAATGGCAGCCGAAAGCAAGTAGCGAAACAGAGGCTGACATCCGGCCCTCCTTCGGGAAGAGAAGTCATCCCTGCAAGAAAATAAAAGAATAGAAAAGACAACATTAAGATATGTACATTTCAAATAGGATCAAGGCTTATCAGGGTACTTCCTGTAGAACTTCTGTAAGAGCCTAGGAGCTCTAACGTGAGATTTATCAACCCGTTCAGCCTAGGGGGGGATGCTTCCAGGATACTAGATATTGAATATTTTGTTGCATGTTAGTCAGACCTCACCTAGGGTGCCAGATCGGTACCAAAGCTTCAGAACATGGTGGGGAAGATCAGGAGATCAATTAAAAGAGAAAACAGCAGTGGGACAGGAGAGGGTGGCCTTCTCGAATCTAGAAGGACCAGAATTTCAGAATCAGAATAGAGCTGGGAGGGACCCGAGGGGTGATCTAGTGCAGCCCCCTGCTCAAGCAGGAGACCTTATATCCATGACAGCGAACCTATGACACCCTTGCCACAGGTGGCACATGGAGCCCTCCCTGCGGGCGCACGAGCCATTGACCTGGCTCAGCTTCACCCCGCGTGCATGTGTGCTTCCCGCTGGCCAGCTGAATTTTGGGTCTCTGCCACAGGTGGGAGACATGCATGCATGCATGGGGGGGGGAGGCTGCACCCCATTTTTGGTCCCAGGAGGCTTCAGGGAGGCCTGCTAGGTCCAAAAAGGGGGGCGTGACGGGTTGCAGGCGCACACATGAGGGAGCAGGGGGAGCATTGGGGTAGTGTGTGTGTAGGGGCGGGATGCGTCAAGGGTGTGTTGCGTGTGCATTGCGTTAAGGGTAAGGGCTCAGGTACACGGGCTTTCAGCACGAGAGGACCAAAAGTTTAGCCATCGCTGCCCAGTCAGACAAATGGCTGTCCAGCCTTTCCTTATAAACCGCTAGTGATGGCCCCCCCCACAATTTCTGGAAGCAAGTTGTTCCACTGACGAATGGAATAACAGGGTTGGGCTGCCACAAAGAGGAGGGGGTCAATTTCTTCCGCATAGCACCTGAAGGCAGAACGAGAAACAACAGGGGGGGGGGGGAAACAAATCAAGGAAAGAAGCGATCTAGAATTAAGGAGAAGCTTCCTAACAGTGAGGACAATTCACCAGTGGAACTGCTTGCCACTAGAAGTTGTGGATGCACCATCACTGGAGTTTTTTAAGAAGTTTGGAAACTTTGTTGGGTTGGCAAATATGGCTCCCTGCCACAAATTCGCCATCGCGGGTATAGGGTCTCCTGCTTGAGCAGGAGGCTGGAGTAGAAGACCTCCAAGGTCCCTTCCAGCTCTATTCCGATTAAAGACCATAGTGAGTCAGCCATCTTTTCAGGCCCTTCTCGAAGACCAGCCAATCTAGGTTCTCTAGGGATGAAGTCTCCAAGGGTGGGCGCCAGGGGTGGGATTCGCTTACCTTCCTTACCGGTGTGCAAATGTGAGCACTCGGATACTCCTCGTCTGCGCATGTCCACCACCTTCTGCGCATGTGCAGTGCTCACACATGACATTCGGGGCGGGTGGGCGGAGCTTCCCGCAGCCGCCGTTAACGGTTCGTCCAGACCGGAGTGAACCGGCTGAATCCGAGGTGACGCAGTGGGTAGAGTGCAGTACTGCAGGCCACTTCAGCTGACTGCTAGTTCAGCAGTTCAGCGGTTCAAATCTCACCGGCTCAGGGNGTCTGCCTAAACCGCCTGTGGTTTTTCTGGTCTTGATCTGTGTGCTCTTGTCATTTGACAGGGAGTTGCAGCCCGGCGTGAGATCAGTCCAGGTTGTCCTCAGGTAAGCTTAAGGAGGTGCTAATTAAATTAACCCTCTTCCTTAGAAACAGGGATGGGCTGGAGGGGAAGGGGTTTAAGCAAGGCAGGGTTTGCGAGACGAGATTCCCTGCAAACAGGCTCCAAAGCGTGGCACGAGGGACGTGTCTGTCGTCCAACTCGTTCTGTCTTTGGAACGGAATAGATTTGGAAGTCCCAAAGGTGCTTCCCCCCCACCCACCCCCAAGAGGCAACTGGGCTTTCTTGCTTTTCTTTTGAAGACGTCTCGCTTCTCATTCCGAGAAGCTTTTCTCAAGCTCTGACTGGATGGTGGGGAAATGGAAGGATTTTATACTTCTTGCAGACAGCTGGTCATACGTGGTACATGCAGTACAATTGCAGTGAGCCATGGGCAGAACTGTACGTTGGGGAAACAAAACAGCCACTTCACAGACGCATGGCACGACATAGGAGAACAAACCCATCAGAGCTAGATTCAGTGGTCCATCTACATTTCAAAGACAAAGGCCATTCTTTGGAAGGCAGCAAAGTCCACATTTTGGACAGAGAGGAAGGCTGGTTTGAAAGAGGGGTCAAAGAGGCCATCTATGTCAGAATTGAACAGCCGCCTCTCAACAGAGGGGCAGGGATACGACATCATCTAACTCCTGTCTACAACACAATCCTTTCAGCAGTTCCAAGAAGGCTCCACACCGATTTCCACCAATCAGGGGACCCTGAGGACACAGACAAACATCCAAGTGGCCTCAAGGACCCTCTGAAAGGATGCAAATGACCAGCTTTGTCTGCAAGGAGTATGAATCCTTCCGTTCCCCACCATCCAGTCAGAGCCGAAGAAGCTTCTTGGATGAGAAGCGAAACCTCTTCAAAAAGAGAAACAGAAAGTCCAGTTGCCTCTTTGAAAAAAAAAAAAACATCTTTGGGACAGCCATGACCTGGAGGACTGAGAATCTCCATAGACAAATGGAATTGGGAGCATTCCTGACACCTTTCTGGCCCCCAGGGGCCAGTCTTGACCTGAAATTGAATCATAGAATCCAGGGGCTGGAAGGGACCTTTAGAGGTCTTCAAGTCCAGCTCCCTTCCCCAGGCAGGAGTCAAAACTCTAAATTTTTGGAGAAGATAGGGCTGAACTGAGTGTAGATTTGCTTGTNCCTCCTCCTCCTCCTCACAAACCCCCTCCTCCCTGCTAGCATTGCATTTGTGTTACCCAATTTGGTCATAAGGCGTCTGCAAGAAAACCGCCAAGCTCAGAGAACGCCGAGGGTCAACCACGAACTACAACTACTCTTTTCAATTGATGATCATTTCCTTGGTTTGGGAAGTCCCTCCGAAGGGCAGGTGTTCCTGCAGGGACCCATCGTGGGTTTCCCTTCCTCAAAATGCCAGTCGGGATTTTCAGACAGACCCTCCTTGGTTTCGTGCCGTCAACGGAGGTGACTTTGGGACGAGATTCAATCAATCTCCCTCGGATTGCTCCCCTGACCATCTTTTTGCCTCCCCTGTCCAGTCCCGCAGAACAACGAGAAACTTCAAGAGAGTCCCTGCGTGTTTGCCCTGACGCCACGGCAGGTCGAGCTGATCAGGAATTCCAGGTAAATTTCCTCGCGGAGTGCCATGCAAAAATCGAAGGCTTCCCGGAGTGATGGAAGGGTAAAATAAAATTTAAATTAAAAAAAAAAACTCAGGGAGATCTTTGAGTCTCTTAAGTGGCAGAGTAGCTCACCCAGCAGCGCAAAATCCCATCTTGTTTTAAAAATATCGTCTTTGCCATAGATCTTTGCTGGCTGAGGAACTCTGGGAGTTGAAGTCCACAGGTCTTAAAGTTGCCAAGGTTGGAGACCACTGCCATAGATGATCTCCATCAACCTGAGTATTGCTCCAGGAAAATGGGAGCATGAATGGTTTCTCTCCAATTTGGCATTTGTTCATAGGGGACCCACTTCAAACGGTTGCATCAGTATCCCTTGGCAATCATATAGGTAGTCCTCGACTTACGACCAGTCGCACAGCGACCATTTGAAGTCACAATGGACCCTCCCAAACGACCAGTATTTTGAAGTTTTGAAAGGGGGGTGGGAAGAGAGAGAGAGAGAGATGGAAGGAGGAAGAAAAAGAAAGAAAGAAAAAAAAGGGAAAAGGGAAAGAATAAAAGGATAGAAAAAGTGTGAGAAAGAAAGAAGAAAGAAAGATAAAAAGAGAGAAAGAAAAGAAAGAAAAAAGGAAAGAAAGAAAAAGTGTGAGAAAGAAAGTGAGAGAAGAAAGAAAGGAAAAGAGTGAGAAAGAAAGGAAGGAAAAGAAAGAGACAAAGGAAGAAAAAGAAAGGAAAGAAAGAAAAGGGAAAAAAGGAAAGAGATAGAGAAAAGAAAGAAAAAGCGAGAAAGAAAGAAGAAAGAAAGGGAAAAAGGGAGAGAAAGAAAAGTGACAGAAAAAGGAAAGAAAGAAAAAGTGTGAGAAAGAAAGTAAGAAAAAAGAAAGGAAGGAAGAGTGAGAAAGAGGAAGGAAAAGAAGTGAGAAAGAGAGAGAGAAAGGAAGAAAAAGAAAGGAAAGAAAGGGAAAAAAGGAAAGAAAAAAAGAAAAAGTATGAGAAAGGGAAAAAGGGAGAGAAAGAAAAGTGAAAGACAAAGAAAAAGGAAAAAAGGAAAGAAAGAAAAAGTGTGAGAAAGAAAGTAAGAGAAAAAAGAAAAAAAGGAAAGGAGTGAGAAAGAGGAAGGAAAAGAAAAGAGAGAGAGAGAAAGGAAGAAAAAGAAAGGGAAAAAAAGGAAAGAAAGGGGAAAAAGGAAAGAAAGAAAAAGAAAAAGTATGAGAAAGAAAGAAGGGAAAAAGAAAGAAAAGTGAAAGAAAAAGAAAAAGGAAGAAAGGAAAGAGAAAAAGTGAGAAAAAGAAAGTGAGAGAAAAAAGAAAGAAAAAGGAAAAGTGAGAAAGAGGAAGGAAAAGAAAAGTGAGAAAGAGAACAAGGAAAAGAAAGGAAAGAAAGAAAAGAGGAAGTGTGAAAAAGAAGGAAGGAAGAGAAAGGAAGTGAGTGTGTGTGAGAGAGAGAGAAAAGGAAGGAAAGTCATATGATCTTTGTGGCTCCTCCATGGTCACATGCCCACGATTCAAGATGGTTAATCCACTTAATGACAGCCAGAGAAGAGGGACATAAAATCAGGCGCGATCATGCGCTAGCTCGCTTAGCAGCCGGTACAATTTACAGGCTCAATTAAGTTGGTCGTTAAGTTGAGGACCACCCATCCATGAAAGATAACGTCTCCCCTGAACGTGTGGCTTGTCAGTGGCGGGAAACTCTCCTCTCTCTCATCCTTCCGCTGTTTGTCAGCGGGCAGTGGCTGATGGACCTTGGAGTCGTCCTAATCACAGCAGAAAGTGTTCAGCGCACCTGCCCTCTCTCTCCTGATCGAAGGGTCTAGAATCTCCTTCGGGCTTTCCCTGTGGCTCAGTTCTTTGTCCAAACCTGTTAAATTGCACACCCTCCAAATTACAGGGTTTGAGGCGATGGGTCACTTCTCTTTGTGTGTTGTGTGTTGTGTGTTGTGTGTGTGTGTGTTGGTGGGGAGGCTCTAATCTGGGTTTTTAAGGCACGACTGAAGAGTTGCCAGCTCAGGAAAAACCCAAGTCAGAGACCTGCTTCTTCGGTTACTTGGGGTTTCCTTCTTTCTTTCTTTCCTTTCTTTCTTTCTTTCTTTCTTTCTTTCTTTCTTTCTTTCTTTCTTTCTTTCTTNCTGACTCTGTAAACCGCTTAGAGAGGGCTGAAAGCCCTATGAAGCGGTATATAAGTCTAACTGCTATTGCTATTGCTATCCCTCCACTGGTGGGTACTCTCAAGATATCTTCTGCGAATCTGTCCGGTCGCTTTCATAGTCCACTCCCCGCCCCGCCTCCAGGGTGGCATTGAATGCACCGCTTATTTCTGGGTTGCACAAAAATAATCAACCCACAATTTCCCATTGTACCCTTGTGTTACCACAACTGGAGAAAACCTCTCATATCTGCCCCTCAGTTACAGAAACTTTTCAAAACCTTTGACTTCGCCTAGCTTGAAATGCACCGTCGGGTTGTTCTACAGGACGTTCTCGACTTACGGCCACAATTGACCCCGAAGGTTCCGTGGCCAAGCGAGACATTTGTTAACTTCTGCCCCATTTTATGGCCTTCCCTGCCACCCTGCAGTTGTTACTCACCCAGTTGTTAAGTGACTCCAGCTTCCCTGTTGACGTTGCTCATCAGACAGCTGCAAAAGGCGATTGCCCGACCCCGGGACACTGCAACCGTCGTAAATATGAGTCAAGGGTCTGAACTTTGATCACGTGACCACGGGGATCCTGCGATGGTGGTAAGTGTGAAAATCGGTCCTTTTTTCCCCAGTGCCGTCGTAACTCCGAACCGTCACTGAACGAACTGTTGTAAGTCGACGGCTACCTGTACTTAAATTTTATTCATTTATTCCTTTTTTAAACTCCTTCCTTTTCTCTTGTAAATGACTCCCCTATAAGCTCTTCCCCCCCCCCCCTTTTTAGCATCCAGGCCGATGCTGGCTTCGTAAACTGGCTTGCAGCTCCCAAGATTCTCTGGCTTGGTTTGCATATCGCGTTAAGCCAATCTGTGGTTTGTTTTGGTTTCCTGCCGTGTGCAAACCCAGCCGTGACGGTTTCCGAGGGCTGTTGGCCTCGTACGCTTTGCCGCCCCTTGTTCGCCCCCAGGGTTTCGCCCCCAGCCGTTAACCTCTTACCATTTGTCCTCTGACCCTAGCGGCTAATGGGGCCCAGCTTCTTCGGTCCCAGGGTACCCGAGGCGACAGGGCGGAGAAACAAACTGTCAGGCCTGCCTCCTTCAATATCCAAGAAAGGAAAACCTCAACTCCATTTGAATAGAGTACTTTTACTAGATACGAAGTGAAAACAGCGAAAGGAAGGCAAGATCTGAGCCAGAAAGGCGCGAACAAGCACCCTCCCTACAATTCCCCAGCCCATTGTCCAATCTGCAACTCCCTAAGGTGTCGTGTGTGGGGTGCATCTTCCAACAGCCTCATCAGGTTGGTATGCCAAATGGTCGGCCTTGACCAAACATCAGCCACCAGCATGCGCAGAAGACGGTGAGAACAAGACTCCTCCAGTGCAATATAATTCCCTTCCCAATACTATGCGCACAGACACACACACACCCCTGTTCCTATGGCAGCCAATAGCAAGCAAGCAAAACAGAGGCTGCCACAAACCCCTGGAGAGGAAACTCAACATGGAACGCTTCCTCCCTCCCTCTTTCTTTCTCCCTTCCCTTCCTCCGATTGATTGGCGGCCAACTTTCTTGTGCGCCCAAAAGCCCGGGGTGAGCAGTATTCCGCCGAATGGGTCGCGACGGAGGGTCTGGGACTGAAGAGGCTGGGGCCCGTTAGCCAGGGCGAACAGCTAGGGTCGTATCGGCGGAGGACAAATGGTAAGAGGTTAATAGCTGGGGGCGAACAAGAGGCGGCGAAGGATACGAGCCGAACAGTCCTAATTTTGACAGCTTCGTCGTTGGGCAGCAGCCGAAAGTTGGTCTCCAGTTGTTTATCAGTTTGTAATATATAAAATACAAAAATACACAATTACAGGGAGTCCTTGATTTACATCAGTTCGTTCAGCGACCCTTTCGAAGTAACAACGGCGCCAAAGAAAACATGACTTTACGATCAATCTTGATACTTGGGACCGTTGCAGCATCCCCGTGGTCCCGCTTGGCGACTGACTCACCTTTATGACGGTCGTGGTGTCCCAGAGTCACACGATCCCCCTTCTGACAAGCAGAGTCAATGGGAAAGCCAGATTCACTTAACAACCGTTAAGAGCCGAGGTGGCGCAGTGGTTAAATGCAGNAGGTGCCTTGGAGAATAGCTTGACTCCCTCTTCTTTGTGGCAACCCCTGAGATATTGGAACACTGCTATCATGTCTCCCCTAGTCCTTCTTTCTGTTAAACTAGACACACCCAGTTCCTGCAACCGTTCTTCATATGTTTTAGCCTCCAGTCCCCTAATCCTCTTTGTGGCTCTTCTCTGCACTCTGTACATAATGCTTATGGTCTCCCTCCCATCTCGCTCTGACCTGTGCTTCCTTTCTCAGAATCTGCTACACAGATACCAGCTGCGCTCAGGAAGATCAATATCCCCCGAATATCGCCGTCAAAGTCAACCACAGTTATTGTTCGGTTCCGGTAAGTCATTTTGGGACTTCCTCCGGAGGAATCGTTGGGCCGCATCTGTTTGAACTGGGCTTAGCTTCTCCGGGTTAGCCAGGCCCATTTCCACTTGCACAGCCTTCTCCTTGTATGGGCCAGGGTGGGTGTGGCTGGGGCAGGGGGCATGGCCGTAGTGGGCATGACACGGGACTCGTGTCGGGGTTACCAGTGGTGGCCGAGTGCCAAGGCAGGACTTCCCTGAGATCCTTCCTCACTCTCATCATCTTTCTTTCCTTCCTTCCTACCTACCTACCTACCTTTTTTTTCTTTTTCCTTCCTTCTTCATTCTACTCTCTTCTTCCTCCCCCCCTTTTCTTCTTTTTCCTTGCTTGATCTCTTCCCATCTTCCCTTCTTTTTCTCTGTCTTTCTTCTTTCCCTTCCCCCTTTCCTGTCCCTTCTTGCAGGCTCAAATGCAAAAGGGGAAATGTTTCTCTTTTTGTTTTGCCTTTAGTTCGTTTTAATAGCCTTCTGCCAGTGAAAACGGAGTTCAGGGTGCCACACCGTGCCTCCCCACACTCCATTTTCTGCCTGGACGGCCCCCTGCAGCCCTCTGTCAGTGAAAATGGAACTGGGGGGGGGGCGCGCATGTGGCATGCCTGCACTGTGTTTTCGGCCTGGACGGCCTCTTGCAGCCCTCTGCCAGCGAAAATGGAGCTCAGGGGTGTGGCAAGCTCGCACCCTGTTTTCTGCCTAGACAGCCCCGTGCAGCCCTCTGCCAGCGGAAACGGAGCTCCACTTTTGCTGGCAGAGGGCTGCAGGAGGCTGTCTAGGCTGAAAATGGAGTGTGGTGTATATGTGTGTGTGTGCAGCCCTCCCCTTTTTTGTGTGTGGGGGAAGCTCCATTTTTGCTAGCAGAGGCACTTTGCTGTTTCCAGGCGGTCCCCGCAGGCCAGATCTTAAGCACCGAGTTTGACACTCCTGCTGTCAGCGTTCCAAATATCATGCAGAATTAAATGAGAGTCCAAGGCAGAGCTATCCTTAAAGTTCCAATTTAATAAGACAGACATGTTGGCATCGTACCGTGGAATCCCAATTCCGGGAGTTACATCGGATTCCCACCCAGTTGAAAGTTCATGATCTTGTCCCCACACCCACAAATCCATCACATGGTCCAATCTTCAATCTTCTTCTTCCACACTGGCATCTCCACCCAGCTGCTTCTGGTCAGGTGCAGAGGTGCGGAGGCAAAA
>NW_013659224.1:77445-95879 GCF_001077635.1 Thamnophis sirtalis
ATCTATCTATCTATCTATCTATCTATCTATCTATCTATCTATCTATCTATCTATCATCTTTTCTATGATGTTATTGTTGTTAGTTGAGAAGTTGTGTCCGACTCATCGCGATCCCATGGACCACGTTCCTCCAGACCTTCCTGTCCTCTAGCATGAGCCGAGGTGGCGCAGTGGTTAGGCTGCAGCACTGCAGGCCACTTCAGCTGACTGTTATCTGCAGTTCAGCGGTTCTAATCTCACCGGCTCAAGGTTGACTCAGCCTTCCATCCTTCCGAGGTGGGTGAAATGAGGACCCAGACTGTGGGGGGTGTGTGATATGCTGACTCTGTAAACCGCTTAGAGGGGGCTGAAAGCCCTATGAAGCGGTATATAAGTCTAACTGCTATTGCTATTGCAGGCAGGTGACTGTCCACAGTCTCTTCTTAAAAACCTCCAATGATGGAGAACCCACAATTTCTGGAGGCAGGCAGTTCCGCTGGTTCATGGTCCTCCCTGTTAGGAAGATTCTCCTCAATTCCAGGTTGCTTCTCCTTGATGAGTTTCCACCTGTTGTTTCTTGTCCTCAGGTGCTTTGGGTAATAAGTTGACCCCCCTCCCTTTGTGGCAACCCCTCAAAGTTTGGAAGATGCTCTCGTATTCCCCCCTTAGTCCTTCTTTTCTCTAGATTGGCCGAACCCAAATCCTGCGACCGTTCTTCTTCGTATGGTTTATTCTCCAGGCCTTTGATCATCTTAGTTGCTTTTCTCTGCACTTTTTCCAAAGTTTCGACATCTTTTCGGCAACGTGGTGGCCAAGAACCGGATGCGGTATTCCAGGTGTGGCCTTACTAAGGCTTTACAAAGCGGTACTTAAGCGTCAAGGCCATCTCAGAGCAAGATTTGATCTTGGTTCATTTGATTCGATCTTAATTAATTTCTGGAAAACTTAAAAAGAGGGTTACTTCTGGGTATTCTTGGATATTATCCGCAACTCGCGGGACTGTTAAACCGGATGTACCGGATTGGCAGTGGCAAAACCACACCTGATTTATGCCAAGAACTACGCATCCATGTGTAGTCATCAAAAATCAGCCTTTTGGGGTGTGGGTATATACACCTAGGTATTTAATGTGTATAATCTCCTTTTCTTTGGTTTTAAATGCAAGCTCGTGAAAGTACCATACTTTTCGGAGTATAAGATGCACCTTTTCCCCTCAGAAAAGAGGCTGAAAACCTGGGTGCGTCTTATACACTGAATACAGCATTTTTTGCTCCCTGAAACCCCGCCCCCTTCACCAAAATGACAGCGCAGAGCCTTTAGGAGGCTTTCAGAGTGCTCTTGGGGACTGGAGAGGGCAGAAATGCGTGAAAAAGGCCCTTTTTTTGCTCAATTTTGCCCCCAGCCCCCTGGAGCACTCTATAAGCTTCCTAATGCCCGTTTTTTGCTCCCCCCCCCCCCGGAAAACTTTACAAGCCTCCTAAGGACTATTTGTGCCCTTTAAAAAAAAAAAGAGCCTGTTTTCCCGAAGAAAGTTTTTGGGGGGTTTGCAGAGTGCAAAAACTTTCTTTTTTAAAAAATTGCCTCTTCAAAACCTTGGTGCGTCTTATACTCTGAAAACTTACGGTAAAAGGCCGTTGAATTATAGGGCAGTTTTTCCTGATACCTTTTTAACAAGAAGACCCAAAAAGCTTTGTGGACTCTTAAATTCATCGGGTGTTAAACATAAACTCTTGGCTGTCAGTTTCTTTCAAGCTGAGATTGGGTGGGGGGTTGGGCTAGATGACCTACAAGGTCCCTTCCAACTCTGTTAATCTGTAATCTCTGAGATGTATTATAAATGTTTTTTTTTTTAAACTGTTTTTCCCATCCGCCAAAAGTGGTTGACGACAGAAGTGAAAAGCAAGTAAAAAGTAAACATAAAATACAGGTACTCCTTGACTTACGACCACAATTGAGCCTCAAATTTCTGTTGCTAGGTGAGACATTTGTTGCGTGAGTTTTGCCCCGTTTTATGAGAGTTCTTTCCATCCTTGTTAAGTGAATCCCTGCAGTTGTTAAGTTAGTCACATGGTCGTTAAATGAAACTGACTTCCCCACGTTGAATTTGCTTGTCAGAAAGTTGCCAAAGGGGGAAATCACATAATCGCGGGGATGCTCAACAGTCGTAAGTGCAACTGTTGTAAGTTGAGGACTATCTGTAGGAGTCAAAGTTTAACATCCATTGATAGAATCCTTGATATCAAGGTTAGCAACTGGGCTGAAGTATCCATGGTTTGTCTGTCTGTGTATATGTGTGTATTTGTGTTGCAGATTACAGAAGCAGTGTAGTGTGATTGTGACGGATGCTTCAAACTTTGAAAGAGATGCGTTGTGACGTTGCGTGCCTATATATATATATACATACATAAAACCTTGGTTTTCTGATGATGTGACATTGTTATCATTCACATGGGTGGAATTTTCTAATTTTGCGGGCATCTCTGGTAACTTAGGAAGGAGTTCTCTCAGCGAGTAGTTTTTGATTTGTGACCGCAATCCAGAGCATAATTTTTGTGATGGTTGTTAAATGAGTCAAGGCGATAAAGCGAGTCATGCTTAATTCTGGCAGTTGTTAAGAGAGTCACACTGAACTTTGCTAGCTGTTAAGCGTGTCACCCTGAATTTTGGGCATTGTTAAGTGAATCACACTGAATTTTGGCAGTTGTTAAGCCAGTTACATTGAATGTTGTTAAGCGAGTCACACTGAATTCTGGCCATTGTTAAGTGAGTCGCACTGAATTTTGGCAGCTGTTAAGCAAGTCATACAATTTTGGAAGTTTTAAGCAAGTCACGCTGAATGTTGGCGGTTGTTAAGCGAATCACCCTGAATTTTGGTGGCCATTAAAGCGAGTCCTGCTGAATTCTGCAACTTTTTTGCCTCATGTAATAAGCGACTCACTGCAGTTGTTAAGAAAATCACATGGTCGTTAAGTGAATCTGACTTTGCCCATGGCCTCTGGGATATTGCAACGATCATAAAGCACATACTCATTGCTAAGCACTCAAACGTTGATCACCTGCTGTGTTGGTCGTAAGTGTGAGGATCAGTCATAAGTCACTTTTCAAAGCCCCGTTGTAACTCTGAATGAATGATAAATGGTTTTACTGTGGGAGGAAAAGGATTGGATGCAGGTTATAAATCTCCAAAAAGAGTTTTTTGGGGGGATAAACTGGGAAATTGCTGGCTGTGGTTTCATTGACAAAGTAGTCCTCAACATACAACCTCAATTGATCAGAATCAGAGCTGAGGGGAACCTTGGAGGTCTTCTAGTCCACCCCCCTGCTCAAGCACCATTTCAGACAAGTGACAGTCTCGGCACAAAGATCCCCATTGCTAAGCAAGACCGTGTTAAAATGAGTTTTGCCCCGTTTTACGATCAGGGTTGTTGAGTGAATCACTTCAGTTGTTAAGTGAATCCTTTGGTCATTAAGCGAATCTGACCTCCCTCTCCCCCCCTTGTTGACTTTTATCAGAAGCCAGTTAGCAAGGTAAACAAATAGGGATTACATGATCCCAGGACAGGTATAGAATTAAGAATTAAGAAATAGCAATAGCAATAGAAGAAGTAGCAAGAGAAATAGTAGAAATAGAAATAATAGAAATAGAATAAAAATAAAAGAATTAATAGAAATATATAAATAATAGAAATAGAGAGAAATAGAAATAAATATAGAGGAATAGAATAGAATAGAATCGAGCTGGAAGGTACCTTGGAGGTCTTCTAGTCCAACCCCCTGCTTAGGCAGGAAATCCTACACCAAATACATGCCAAACATCCCAATTCTGATCCGGCGGCCACGAGGATGGTGAAAACCCGTCGAAAGTCACATTTTCCCTCCATGCCGTTGTCACTTCACAAATGGCCACTAAGTGAACGGCCATAAGTCAAGGACAGCCTGCATATTCTCCTCTGAGATCTCCCTAAACGAGCCTTTGCCAGCTATAATTTCCTAATGAAATTTCTTTTAAGTGAAAAGGTTCGGCGCTGAGGGAAGTAGCTATTTTAGCGCGTCGTTCACAGCGGGGAAAATTGTGTGACCTACGCATCCTGTGTGAGTCATCTTTGTGTCACCCAGAGGATTGAGACACACTTTCCTGAGTTGTGTGGAAAGAAGGTTTCGTTGGGGATGAGATTTGTTCCTCGTTCCTGTTCTCAGCACCCATCCCTGTCGCAATTTCGGGTTCAAGAGGCGGCGAAATCTTTCTCCAGATTAGGGGAAATAAATTCTGAATTACAGACAGTCCTCAATTTACGTCCGTTTAGTGCCCAATGTTACAACAGAGGCGAAAAAAGGGACCGACGACCGTTTTTCACATTTACGCGATCAAATGTTTCACGCGATCAAAATTCAGATGCTTGGCCACTGGCTTGTATTTATGACGGTTGCGGTGTCCCAGGGTAACATGATCCACGTTGGCGGCCGTCCGACAAGCAGAATCCACGGGGGATGCCAGATTCATTTAACGACCATATTCCTCATTTAACAACTTCAGCGATTCACTTCACAAGGATGGCAAGAAATTTTGTAAAATTGGGCTCGCTTATCAACATAAACTTTGGACTCTGTTGTGGTCGTAAGCCGAGGACTTACCTGTATCTCATGATTGAAGGAAGAGCCCGTGGCATCATCCCCGTAATCACCTGATCAAAAATTCAGATGCTTGGCAACTGATTCATATTTATGACGTGTCCCAATGTTACGCGATCCCCTTTGCGACCGCCCGACAAGCAACGTCAACGGGGAAGCCCGATTTGCTTAACAACCCGTGACTCACTTAACAACTGAGACGATTCCCTTTAACCAATATGGCAAAAAAGGTCGTAAAATGGGGCTCAACAGTTATCTCACTTAGCGACAGGAATTCCGGTCTCAGTTGTGGTCGTGGGTCGAACATGTCCCGTATTTCCAACCAAAATTCTTTTCCTTAAAAATGAAGAAATGTAGAATTAGTGGCGTCGAGTTATTTCTATTTTCTGCCGGTTACAGAGCTGGAAGGAGTGTGGAATTTCTATTCGGAGGGGATTGTATAGCTACAGCCTTATATGGAAACCCCTGCAGCCAGCCGGCATGATCTCACTGTCGAAAAATGTAAATAACAACCCATATTTAAATGTCCCCCATCCATGCCTGTGGCTTTCCTTCAAAGGATTTGCCCCTTTTACAATATGTCAGTTTTCCCCGTCGCAAAACTATTTTAAAACCGTTTTACAGTATGTCAGTTGTCTTGTCACAAAACTATTGTCGAAAGCTTTTACAATATGTCTGTTTTCTTGTTGCAAAACGATTGTAGAAAACTGTTTTACAATACATCAGTTTTCTGGTCTCAAAACTATTTTAAAACCGTTTTACAAAACGATTGTAGAAAACCTTTACAATATGTCAATTTTCTGGTCTTAAAACTTTTAAAATCATTTTACAATATGTCCGTTTTCTTGTCACAAAACTGTAGTAGAAAACCTTTACCATATGTCAGTTTTCTTGTCTTAAAACTATTTTAAAACTGTTTTACAATATGTCAGTTTTCTTGTCACAAAACTATTGTATATCTGTTTTCTTGTTGCAAAACTATTGTAAAACCGTTTTACAATATGTCAGTTTTCTTGTCTCAAAACTATTTTAAAACTGTTTTACAAAACTATTGTAGAAAAGCTTTAAAATATGTCAGTTTTCTTGTCGCAAAGCTATTGTAGAAAACCTTTACAATATGTCCGTTTTCTTGAAACAAAAGTATTATAAAACCTTTACAATAAGTCAGTTTTGTGGTTGCAAAACTATTGTAGAAAACAGTTTTACAACATGTCAGTTTTCTTGTCACAAAACTTTTGACAATGAGGTTGATGGACCCTTGCCTCTGGAGCCGAAAAGGAAAATTAATTGAAAAGCTAATGGATCCCTCGGAATCCTGATGGGAAATTATATCAAAGAATTCGTCCAAATACAGAATAACAAAAAAATTGGAAGGAAACTTAGGTAATCTTCAACCTGTAACAGTTCTTTTAATGACTGAAGTTATAATGCTGACTTACGACCATTGCAGCATCTTTGTGGTCGTGTGATCAGAATTCAGGTGCTTGGCAATGACTCATAGTTATGACGGTTGCAGTGTCCCGGAGGCCTGCAATCCACTTTTGCGACCTTCTGACAAGCACAGTCAATGGGGGAAGACAGATTCACTTAACAACTGAGTTACTAACTTGAGAACTGCAGTGATTCACTTAGCAAGGGGCAAGAAAGGGCGTCAAATGAAAAACACACTTAACAACTGTCTTGCTTGGCAACAGAAATTTTGGGCCCGATTGTGGTCGTAAGTCGCGGACTGCCTGCAATCTTTCTTTGCTGCTCTGTTGCCAGCCACAAATGGTTGGTATTTGAGATTGTTCCTTTGAGGCTGATTCTGAAATCGCTTTATCCGATGCTGTCGTAAATTCAAACTGTCATTAAACAAATGGCCATAAACTGAGGACTACCTGGCATTTGAACCAGCCACAGTGAACTCGTTGTGAACTAGTTTAAAATACAGGACATAAGTTCATTGTTCACAACAACGAATTGTTCACAACAATGAACTGGAGAGAAATGGGCTTGGTGTTTGGAACATCATGTACTAGTATATTATACTAGGGGCGATAATGTAACATATATCTAAAAGTCTACTCTATGGAGATCTTCAGTCATCCAAGCTCATGGTTGTCCCAAAAGTGCTTTTTTTTCAAGAGGCAACTGGATTTTCTGGTTTTTGTTTTGAAGATATTTTGCTTATCATTCCAAGAAGCTTCTTCAGCTCTGACTGGATGGTGGGGAATGGAAGGATTTATACTCCTTGCAGACAGCTGGTCATTCATTTGCAACCTTTTAGAGGGCCATTGAGGCCACTTGGAGAATGTTTAACAGTGGGGGAGGGATAGGACATCTGTCTCCAATCTACAGCACAGTCCTTTCAACAGTTCCAAAAAGGCTCCACACCCATTTACACCACTCAGGTGACCCTGAGGACACAGACAAACCTCCCAGTGGCCTCAATGACTCTCTAAAAAGGATGCAAATGAACAGCTTTGTCTGCAAGGAGTATAAATCCTTCCGTTCCCCACCATCCAGTCAGAGCCGAAGAAGCTTCTTAGATGAGAAGCAAAAGGAAAACCAGAAAGTCCAGTTTCCTCTTGAAAAAGAACACTTTTGGGTCTATTTCTTTCTTTTTTTTATTTTTTTTAAATAAAATTTTATTTTATACACATAAGCACATCAACAGAAACAAACTCATAACTTAAAAACAACATAGGAACAATAAGTTCCATCCTACTTTTGAGTCTGTTTCTAAAGGCTGTTGTAACTTTTACTTAGATAATGTGTGTTAAATGCTGTGAAATGCTCTTACGGCAATCCTTTAGGCTAACCTCTCAATTTGCAAGCTCAAGAGATAAAGACCAGAGTGAGCAGGAAGTGATCTGAAGAGAGCCTCTACTTCATTTCAGAGCTGAAGTCTTAATTACTGGATGTAGTAACCCTCACGGAGCTGCAAATACTTGTATCTTATTTTTTTTTAAGGTTTAAAAGTTTTTATTTTCCATTTTATCATTTTCATACGCTCACATATATACTGTGCATATATGTATGGCCGGCGCCATACAACATTAAACAATAATTGCAGCAATTCCTCTTGTCAACAATNATCCATCAATCCCTTCCTTCTCTCCTTCCTTCCTTTCTTCTCATCCATCTGTCCCTCCCTCCCTCATTCATTCTCCTTCCTTTCTCATCTATTTCTCCCTCCCCTGCCTTCATTCATTCATTCTTATTCATCTATCCCTTTCCTTCCTTCTCATCCATCTATTCCTTCTTCCCTCCCTCCCTCCCTCATTCATTGATTGATTCATCCATTCATTCTCCTCCATCCCTTCCTTCCTTATCCATCTATCCCTTCCTCCCTCCTTCCCGCTCATTCATTCCCCTCCCTCCCTCCCTTTCTTTCTCATCCATCTATTCCTCCCTCCCGCCTTCATTCATTCTCATCCATCTATCCCTTCTTTCCTTCCTTTCTTCTCATCCATCTGTCCCTTCTTTCCTCCCTTCCTCATTCATTCATTCATTCTCATCCATCCCGTCCTTCCTTCCTGCCTTTCCTTCCACAGCTCCAGAAATAGTGAATTATGAGCCTTTGGGCCTTGAGGCTGATATGTGGTGAGTGACGTAAGCTTCTATTTCTTATCCGGCCCATACAGGAAGTAATATCTAGGCTCGAGGTCTGAAGGCCACTGCACAGTTTCCATTTGACACCAGTAGACACAGTCGTGTTTTCTGAACTCCCATCTAATGTTGGGTGCATGTTGGGAATTGACCAGATTGCCACTGGCTAAGTTAAACCATCCTTGCTTGGTTTCTTGGTTGCTTAGCTCTGGTTTCAGCTTCGGGGGTGAGTGGGGGGTGGGGAGTCAGTTTCTGGGGTTGTGACGGTTGATGGATGGATGATTAGCTGTAGAAGCCCTGAGTCCCTCTGCGAGTGAGATGAGCAAGACCTGAATTGGACAGATACAGATTGATCAATAGAGATGATAGATACAGATGAGACAGACAACAGACAGATAAATGATAGAGATGATAGAGAGGTAGATGAAAGAGATGATACCGACAGAGAAAATGATAGAGATTATAGATAGATAAGAGATGTTAGAGATAATAGAGCAATATGGGCCCAGAGTGTACCAGACGTAGCTAAAAGAGAGTTGGTGTTGATACGCAATACCGCATACAGACAACTGTTTATTAAGTGATTGTTACTATCCTGGAGAAGATGGTGAGCGACCCATCAACAAGCCTATCTATGATAACCCAGTTNTTAATTAACTTGTATGCCGCCCACCCTCGGAAGACTCAGGGCGGCTCAGGATGGAGAGAGGGAGGGATGGCAAGAGAGAGGGAGAGAGAGAGAGTGGGAGGGAGGGAGAGAGAGAGAGTGGGAGGGAGGGATGAAGAGGGAGAGAGAGTGGAAGGGAGGGATGAAGAGGGAGAGAGTGGGAGGGAGGGAGAGAGAGTGGGAGGGAGGGATGAAGAAGGAGAGAGTGGGAGGGAGGGATGAAGAGGGAGAGAGAGAGTGGGAGGGAGAGAGAGTGGGAGGGAGGGATGAAGAGGGAGAGAGAGAGTGGGAGGGAGGGATGAAGAGGGAGGGAGGGATGGAGAGAGAGGAAGGGAGAGGGAGGGACGGAGGGAGAGAGAGAGAGAGAGAGAGAGAGAGAGAGAGATCACTTCGCTCTGGGACTTGCCAGAAAGGTGAGAGCGTTTGGGGAAATTTGGAGCAATAAAGGGGGTGGTTTTAACTGCCAGCTTCCTGTGTTACCTCTGTGCCATGCCCTGGGTCATCACAGGCTGTCAGTCAAGGATGATTTTTTACAAGCTCTTTCTCTTCCTTCCGCCTCCAGTGGCCAGTTCGCGATCGTGCGGAAGTGCCGCGAGAAAAAAACGGGCCTGGAATACGCGGCAAAGTTCATCAAGAAACGGCGCCTGTCGTCAAGCCGCCGAGGGGTGAGCCGCGAAGAGATCCAGCGGGAAGTCAACATCCTGCGGGAGATCCAGCACCCCAACATCATCACCCTCCACGATATTTTCGAGAACAAGACGGACGTGGTGCTGATTCTGGAATTGGTCTCCGGCGGGGAGCTGTTTGATTTCCTGGCGGAGAAGGAATCCCTGACGGAGGAAGAGGCCACCCAGTTCCTGAAACAGATCTTGGACGGAGTCCATTACCTCCACTCCAAACACATTGCCCATTTCGACCTGAAGGTGAGACCCTTCGTTTCCTATCCCCGAATAATAATGATAGTCAGCGGTGGGATTAAATACAAATAAATACAATAGCAGAGTTGGAAGGGACCTTAGAGGTCTTCTAGTCCAACCCCCTGCCTAGGTAGGAAACCCTATACCGTTCCAGACAAATGGCTCTCCAACATCTTCTTAAAGACTTCCAGTGTTGGGGCATTCACAACTTCTGGAGGCAACTTCTGNGATTTTGCAGGATCCTTCCTCTGCCACGCCTGCCAAGCCACGCCATGCCCACCAAGCCACGCCCACAGAACCGGTAGTAAAAAAACTGGCACCCCACCACTGGCTGAGATCCTTGGTGCTTTCTGAACTTGCTTGTTTTTTTGCAGGCATTTCATGACCCAATTAGGTAACATCATCAGTGCTAGAAGGGAGTGAGGTTTATGGAGAGGAGGAGGACTGAGGGCAGAGGTGGTATTCAGCAGGTTCTGACCAGGTCTGGAGAACCGGTAGCGGAAAGTTTGAGTAGTTCGGAGAACCGGCAAATATCACCTCTGGCTGGCCACGCCCCTATCTATTCTCTGCCTCCCAAGTCCCAGCTCATTGGTAACATCATCAATGGTAAAAGGGAATGAGGTTTGCTGTCTGTTTATAGACAAGTGGCTTTTGCCCTGTCACTGTTGATGGAAGCTTTTGTCAGAATGGGGGGAATGCCAATTCAGACAAACAATCACACACCGAATAACAGCCGAATCAAGGGGGAAAAAATCACACGCCTGTCAATGCTGCTGATTTTGCCCTGGAATCCTCAAGAATTTTAACATCTCAATTTAACATCAGGTCTTCCGTTGCTTCATGGACTCATGTGTCTCTTTTTCTTCCTGCCCTTTCACAGCCTGAAAACATCATGCTCCTTGACAAAAACGTCCCCAGTCCCCGGATCAAACTGATTGATTTTGGCATTGCTCACAAGATTGAGACGGGAAATGAATTCAAAAACATCTTCGGCACTCCAGAATTTGTAGGTAGGTGCAGAGGAGGGAAGGTTGCCAAACAAGAGGATTGGGATGGAAATGCTGGCATGTGGGAGATTTATGGAGCAATTTTTACAGGTGGAAGAAAATGATTAATAAAGTCTTCCTTCCTTCCTTCCNGAGGACCCAGACTGTGGGGGCGATATGCTGACTCTGTAAACTGCTTAGAGAGGGCTGAAAGCCCTATGAAGCGGTATATAAGTCAAATAAATAAATAAATAAATAAATAAATAAATCTGGGGGACTTCAGTCTTTTTCTGGAAAGTGGTCAGGAAAAGGCACTTTCTGGATTCTAGAGAAGACCTCTTAAGGTCATGATGAGAATCGGCAGTGGGTAATGGGGGAGATTGAGGAAGAGTTGCAAAATAATGTCAGAGATCTTATTATCATATGTGGTAGACATTTGTAGAAGCCAAAAAATATTGGACAAAAATACATACACGATTGGAAAAGGTGATAAAGCAGCACATTGATCTAAAACCAGAAATATTTCTGTTGGGGATTTCACCTGAATCTTACAGTTTAATATCTGTAATAATATCTAATTACTCACGTACTAACCGCAGCCAGAATAGTATTTGCACAACTCTGGAAAAGTGGAAGAGATTCCTGTTGATGGCCAGGTGATTAGGAAAATATTAGAAAGTGCAGAAATGAATAAATCAACCTTGGCAATTTTAAGGGAAAAGAACAAACTGAATTTTATATGATATGGGGATTATTTTATCAATGGTTAGAGAGGTGGAAAAGAATGTTGGAAATAAAAGGAGATTAAAAACAGTAGAAAATAAGATAGAAATATAAACAATATGATAATTGGTACTATTATGATGATGACGATTATGTTTAATGCAATTATTACAGTTTTATTAGGAGATACGTTAAGAGAAAAAAACAAACAGGTTTATTATGCTCAATTAATTCTAAGATTAGAAAATTAATATCAATGTAAATGATGTTGTAAATTACTTGTACCCAGGCGACACACTGTTTAAGGAAAGATGAAATGTTTATATTTAAAAACGAAAACAAAAGCTTTTTATTAAAAAAGAGAAATAATGTCAGAAGGTATGACTTCACAGGAAGAGCATAGTGGAAACATGGAAGTAACTTCCAACAGTGGGTCATTCGTCAGTAACCGAGTTTAAACATGCTTGGGATAAATTGTCCATCATCCGACAAAAATTTTTTAAAAATGAAATATAAATATAAAAACCCTCAAAGGGTAGATTTGATGGACCGCTAGATCTTTTTCTACTGTCAGTTTTCTGTGTTTTTAATCTCCTGCTCTGTAGGGGTCCTTGGTGCTCTCTGAGCTTGGTGGTTTCCTTGAATGCCTTTCGTGACCCAACTAGGTAATATCATCAGTATTAGAAGGGAATAGGGCTTGTGGAGAGGAGGAGGAGGAGGAGGAGGAGGAGGAACAGAATTGTGGGGTCCTTGGTGCTCTCTGAGCTTGGTGGTTTCCTTGAATGCCTTTCATGACCCAACTAGGTAATATCATCAGTATTAGAAGGGAATAGGGCTTGTGGAGAGGAGGAGGAGGAGGAGGAGGAGGAGGAAGAAGAGGAGGAACAACAGAATTGTGGGGTTCTTGGTGCTCTCTGAGCTTGGTGGTTTCCTTAAATGCCTTTCATGACCCAACTAGGTAATATCATCAGTATTAGAAGGGAATAGGGCTTGTGGAGAGGAGGAGGAGGAGGAGGAGGANGAGTTATCCATGGTGAGTTGAACGTTGAGTTATCCATGGTGAGTTGAACATGGTGAGTTGTCCATGGTGAGTTATCCGTGGTGAGTTGGCTGTGGTGAGTTGGCTTGGCGAATTGGCCATGGTGAGTTGGCCGCAAGTAAGTTGGCTGTGGCGAGTTGTCCCATTCCCTGCTCAAAGTGGCCTGGGCATGAGGCTTCACATTGCCAAGTCGCAAGAGCCTCTGGGTTTAAAAATGACACAGGACCCTTCCTTTTCCAGCCTGAGCGGTGCCTCTCCCTTCTTGGGGGAAACGAAGCAGGAGACCCTGACCAACATTTCAGCTGTGAATTATGACTTTGATGAGGAATACTTCAGCAACACCAGTGAACTGGCCAAGGATTTCATTCGAAGGCTGCTTGTGAAGGACCCCAAGTAAGAGGCAGGGGTGGGGAGGGGGCGAATGGGGTGAGGAAGGGCGGGAGACTTTTAATTTGAAGAAGACCTTCTCGGAATCCAACAGAAGAACCAATATCAAAAGATACTGGTAATTCTCGACTTATGACCATTCATTTTGCAGCCATTTGCAGTTATAATTTGGAATGTAAAACACGGGGGTGCCGCAATGGTCGTAAGTGTGGAAAAATAGTTTTCAGTGCTGTTGTAACTTTGAATGATCACTAAGTGAACTTACGTCGAGAACTACCTGTATCATGATTTGTGACCATAATGGGCAGGCTCAATTGCGGTCATAACTCAAGGACTAATTGTATCTACCCAGTATTGGAAAGACTTCAGTATAAAGTTGATGGTTAAATCTGGACCTAAGTTCATGCAATGGTACTACAAAAACCCATGTTTCAAGTATTACAGAGTCCATCCTGTGTGGCCTTCAAGGGTCTTTTTTTTAAAAACATCTCTAAAGCTGAATATATAAATTGGGAGCAGAACAAGGAAGCCACACCAAAGTTTTGGCTGGGTTTTCTCCCCTCTCCTCCTGAGAAGGTGACTGTGTGCAGGCAATATTCCCAAAACAGTCCTGAGGGATGAGGGTCCGAGATCCAGAAGGGTGCTGAAGTTTGGATAGATCCACTGTAACAGTGCAATTTCGCTCTCCTTTTTTTCCGTATGTTTTGCATCGATCCTAGATTTGACTGTTGCTCCTTTTAATGATTGCAGGAAACGGATGACAATTGAGCAAAGCTTGGAGCATCCATGGATCAAGGTAAAAACTTAAGTTATTCAAATAAGTAGTGATGTTTAAGATTGTTTCCTTCATCTTATGAATCTATGATTCTGTGACCTCCCAGATCCCTTCCAATCCTATGAGTCTATGATCCCCCCTTCTGAGTCCCTTCCAGGCCTATGAGCCTGTGATCCCGCCCCCCCTTGAGTCCCTTCCAGCCCTATGAGTCTGTGATCTCCCAGGTCCCTTCCAGCCCTATGAGTCTATGATTTCCCCTCCTGAGTCCCTTCCAGCCCTATGAGTCTGTGATCCCCACCACCACCTTGAGTCCCTTTCAGCCCTATGAGTCTGATCTTCCAGGTCCCTTCCAGTCCTATGAATGATCCCCCTGTCCCTTCCAGCCCTATGAGTCTGTGATCTTCCAGGTCCCTTCCAGTCCTATGAGTCTATGATCCCGCCCCCGAGTCTCTTCCAGCCCCATGAGTCTATGATCCCGCCCCTCTGAGTCCCTTCCAGCCCTATGAGTCTGTGATCTCCCAGGTCCCTTCCAGTCCTATGAGTCTATGGTCTCCCAGATCCCTTCCAGTCCTATGATCCTGCCCCCCCCACCACTGAGTCCCTTCCAGCCCTACAAGTCTATGATCTCCCAGGTCCCTTCTAGCCATAGGAATCGATGACCTCCCAGCTCCCTTCCAGCTCTTTGATCTCCCAGGCCCCTTCCAACTTTATGGGTCTATGTTTTTCACATTTACAACTTTTGCGGCATCCCCATGGTCACATGATCAAAATCCAGACGCCTGGCCACTGATTCATATTTATGAGGACTGATCCCCTTTTGCCACCTTCTGACCAGCAGAGTCAACAGGGAAGCCAGATTCACTTAACAACCATGTGATTCACTTAACAACTGCCGTGATTCACTTCACAACTGTGGTCAGGAAGCTCGTAAAATGGGGGAAAATTCACTTAAGAAATGTCTCGCTTAGCAACGAAACGGAACAGAAATTTAGGGCACAATTGTGGTCGTAGGTTGAGGACTTCCTGCAGTGGAGCTTCTCAGAAAACGGTTGCCGAGATCCTGATGGTGGTAGGGGAGGAAGAGGGATGAACAAGTCCACCAATCCTGAGATTTAACCCTCCCCCCCTTTTTCTAAAAATCAGGTGATCAAGAGGCGGAACGTCCGCAACGAAGACAACGGCAAGAAACCGGAGCGACGGCGCCTGAAGACCACGCGGCTGAAGGAGTACACCATCAAGTCTCACTCCAGTATGCCGCCCAATAACACCTACATCAACTTCGAACGCTTCTCCAAAGTCATGGAGGAGGTGGCGGTGGCTGAGGAGAGCCTGCGGGAGCTGCAGCAGAGTAAGAAGTCCTTCCGGGAGGACATCGAAGCCCTGCGGTCCATCTACGAGGAGAAGGAGTTGTGGTACAAGGAGGAGAACCAGGCCATCAGCCAGGACCTCCGTCAAATCCAGCAGGAGATGCAGAAGACGGAGACCCTCAAGCGGCAAGCTCAGGAAGAGGCCAAGAGCACCTCGCTGGCAGCTAACCGGCTGAAACGGCACCTCCGGAAGCTGGAGAACCGCTACGAGGCCCTGGCCAAGCAGATGGCCTCCGAGATGAAGTTTGTCCAAGAGCTGGTCCGTTCGGTGGAGCTGGAGAAGCTGCAGGGTGGAGAAGAAGACTGTGGAATCCGCTAATGGCACTTTCTGGCCAAGTGGGAGAAGGTCATCTCTAGGTCAAGTCAATCCATCTTAGATACCTCCTATCCACCTTTCCAGGGGCCAGAAAACCCTTCAACCTCATTGAATTGTTCCCAAAATTACATGTTCCGTCATACAACGCTTCTGCTCGTAACCCCGCATGGAGGAAAAAAAATTGTGCATGCGGACAACTTTCACGTTCCTTCACCTGAAGACGGGACGCGTATGAAATGCAGACTCAGCAGAGCGGGCTGTCGGCACACCAGAGGCACCCCCTTCCCCCCCTCTTGCTGGCTGATGCTTCCTTGAGAACCCCAAACTTTGGAGATGATCTGGAAATCGTTCTCCCCGAAAGAGATTTCCTGCTGCAGAGGGTCAGGGGGAAGATCTATTCTCATGGATGTTGAGTTTCTGCAAATGTGATCCTCAACCCCAGAGGAGTATGACTCTCTAACTCAACTCCTCTAGGACAGCCCATCTTTGGTCGAGAATTAACCAGGATTCCTGGGGTCTAGAAAGCAAGCTGGGGAGGGGGAGGGGGAGTTCCAGAAAAATCTTAAACGTTTCCCAACATTGCAAAGATTTTAGGAGGGGGTGTCTCTGTTGAATTGTGGCTACCCAAAGGCACGTAAGAGACGGGTGAAGAATGGCAGATCTTCCCCCATGAAGCTGGGTGGCAGGGGCAGAATTGCCACGAGCCTTCAGAATAGTGTTGGCGAACCTTTTCGGCACCGAGTGCCGAAACGGGAATGTGTGTATGTATTGGAAACCGGAAGAGTAGCTGCCCGATGCGCATGCTGGGAAGATGATCTTTCGGTTTCCAGCGGTGCATGCGCACCGGCACCTGGTCCTCCGGTTTCTGGTACGCACACATGCACAAATGACCAGCGTGCCAGAACCCGGAAATCATTTCCTGGCAGCTGCTTTTCCAGTTTATGGCGCTCTCGCGGGTGAAGACAAGCTGGCCAGCGCACCAGAACCTGGAAGATCAACGGGGTGACAGCTCGCCTGCCTGGAGAGATGGCTGTGCATGCCACTTCCACCACGCGTGCCATAGGTTTGCTTTTAAACAAACCCAGATTTGTTTAAAACCAGCTTAAGATTTTACCTTTCACAGGGAAGTGGGGAGTGGGGGGGAGTCTATCTTCTTCTGCCCTGTTGTTTTGGACTTCCGATGGGTCGCAAGAGACCCTTTTCTTAAGTTTGTGTATTTTAATTTCCGTGTTGGGGAACAGGTGGTTTTTTTTTGGTGGTCCGCAAGTAAAACTTTTTGTAAAAAAAAAAAAGAGAGAGAAAAAAAACACCCATCTCACGATGCTTCCTTGAGTGAATTTGGCTTCATCTTTGGGTGGGGCTGAATCTAACACCAGGTTTTACTGGGAGCCGCTGGTCTTACTGGGGATAGAGGTTGAGGCAGTCCTGGGCGGAAGGGTGGGGAGAGAAATTCTTTCTATCCAGGTTTTCAATTTTATTTAATGTATTTATCAAACTTGTATCGTCGCACAGTGCTTTGCGACCCTGCTGGCTTCTTCCGTTCCTTTGAACTATCCTGCTTTGGAGGCCTTTCCTCGGGATCCCAAAATATTTAGAAAATCTCGCCCTCTCTTTGAAACCAGGGATTGTCTCTTGAGTGGGACAGTCTAATTGCTCCTTTGAGCAATGAATAAACAACGTCAGATTTCTTTTGGGAAACGTCGCTTGTCTTTTAAGAGGCAGCTTAAAGCTTCGGTCAGCCAGGTAAAGGTTCCCCTTGCACCTATGTGCTAGTCGTTCCTGGCTCCCGTTTCAAAGCCGAAGAGCCAGCGCTGCCCGAAGACGTCTCCGTGGTCATGTGGCCGGCATGACTAAACGCCGAAGGCGCACAGAACGCTGTTCCCTTCCCACCAAAGGTGGTTCCTATTTTTTCTACTTGCATTTTTTACGTGCTTTCCAACTGCTAGGTTGGCAGAAGCTGGGACAAGTAACGGGAGCTCACTCCGTTATGCGGCGCTAGGGATTTGAACCGCTGACCTTTCTGATCCACAAGCTCAGCGTCTGAGCCACTGAGCCTTCCCTTCTTCTAACGCCACGTCTAATCCTTCCTTTCTTTGCACACATTTATTTTGTCTTTTCCTGAAGCTGGTTGTCACCTCCGCTGACAGAGCACCTCCTTCGTAGTCGCCTTTCCAGCCCTAAAGAATTCCTGCTTCCAAGGCACGTGGACAGAAGAGGTATTCAGCCGGTTCAGACTAGTTTGCCCAAACCTGTAGTGGAAATCACGGCTGGGCCTGCCCACCTGCCCCAGCTCTATGCCGTCCTAGTTAGGCATGTTTTTGAGGCTGGGCGCATGCGCAGAAGGGGCACCTGCACCTGCCGTGTGAAGCAAGTGCATGCACGGGGAGAACCGGTGGTAACAAAACGTGAAGTGGAAGTGGAAGATGTGTGCTAAAGAAGCATTTTAACTTTGGGGTTTTGTTTTATTCATTTATTTATTTAAAACCCAGCCGATAGAGAACCGTTGTGTGATGTCCTGGGGCAAAGGCACAGAGAGAACGCAGCAGTGGTGGGTTCCGCATCCCGCTGCAACTGGTACACTGCAACGGGGCACATGGGCAGCGCGCACATGCGTACTTAACCACCCGCGACGCTCCAGCTGCTCAGTCGAGCGTCGCACAGGCGCCGTACGCTCCGTGCACAAAAGCACCGATTGGCTCAACTACAGGTAAGGAGGGCGGATGGGCGGGCCCTCCGGAGCACTGTACTGGAACGGTACCTGGTGCTCCCAGCAGGCACCGCTACGCCTGTACCGGGGCATACCGATCGTATCCCACCACTGGAACACAGCTGATAGTTCAAATCGCCCCTTCATTGCACCAACTTTCCCCCATGTTATGGCAAGTCCCAGAGCAAAGTAATTGAAAATACACACACACACACCCCTCCAGAATCCTCTGGCTGCAAGTAGTCCAGCAAAATGCTGGAGGCCACAACAGCTGCAAAACAAATTAGCTGGGCAAGGAAATGTCAAATGACTCCAGGAAGCAAAGGAACAAGGCACTCCAGGAAGCAA